>JABMIG010000265.1:0-88521 GCA_013187285.1 Cyclotella cryptica | reverse complement strand
AAGTCATCAATTGCAAGTGTTTTGTTGATTGGTTGAACTCAACAATAAACCAGAGTATTATGGAGGAGTTGTGGGGTGCAAAGCTGGATATTGAGTGTGCGATTTGTTCCTGCACTTGTTTTTGCTCTACGGGTTCAATAGAGAATGAATTAAGAACAATTCAGAACTGGAAATGAGAAGAAGTATTTGTTAAACAGCTACGTCTCATTAACTACTAACTAACTTCATCTGTAACTAACTAACTTACAAACTAATGAGTGAAGAAGGAAAGAACCAACAATATAATTGGTGCGATTACAATAAAATCCACACTTTATGTATGACTATAAATAAAATGATGATGAAACTATCATACGATGCAACTTGGTCTGAGAACACATTTCATACATTGCTGTCAAAACCATCTTCCACCATACATCATACGATGATACTATCAGCCCGTTTACTGATGTTATGTTGTTCTCACGAATGAAATCATCAACCATATCCCAGGCAACATCACGTGGGACTTCGAAGTCTTCGGGGAGAGTGGCAGCAGCAATCGCGACAGCAGCTGCTGCCGCGACATGTGGAAAGGTAGAAAACACAACCCAAAGATAGGAATCTACGTTTGTGTTGGACATTCTGGATGGTTGTTTTGACGACGATGGGAGATTTGCGGAAGAATTGAAATGAAATTGTCAGATGTGTGGTGAACACAAAAGGGCTATGTGACTTAAGAACTAACGCAGACAGAAATTGAGGCGGGCTATCAAAGCGGATAGCACACTGGAAATAGCATGGTCGAAGACAAAACATGCAGCGGGCTAAAGAAAATCAATTTTTTAATTAAAATTTGGGCTAACAAAAATTAGCCCATGGACAGTTAGCACACTCGATGGTGAATGGCCTTAGGAAAAGAATGGTATATCTTAACAAGGACTGGCATCAAGCCACAACCAAACAAAGTACAAGCGATACTCGCAATTACGCCACCAAAACAAGTCAAAGACCTCCGTAGGTTCCTGGGCATGGTCCAGTACTATCGAGATCTTTGGGCAAGACGTAGTGAAATGCTTGCCCCACTCACCTCACTTGTAGGGGAGTGTGGTCATACCAAAGTCACCAAAGCCAAGAAGACTAAAAGCGACCTTGGTATTGGGATGAGGTACATCAAATAGCATTTGATAACGTAAAAGCTGCTATCGCTAAAGATGTAGTTTTAGCCTACCCTGATTTTTCAAAGCCATTTGAAATATTTACTGATGCCTCGTCTAAACAACTTGGTTCAGTGATAACTCAAGGTAATAGGCCTCTTGCGTTCTTCAGTAGGAAGTTGTCTGAGACGCAACAAAGATACAGTGTGACCGAAATTGAACTACTGGCCATAGTGGAGACACTAAAAGAGTTCAAAGGTATACTGTGGGGACAACAAATAAAGGTCTTTACAGCCAAGATGCCCTTGGATTAACCTCAGACCGAGTATACCGATGGAGGTTACTCCTAGAGGAGTATGGTCCCGAAATCGTGCACATAAAAGGCATCCATAACACTGTTGCTGACGCCATCTCCAGGTTAGACTCCGGTCCGATCAAGGATGACAACGCCAATTGGATGACGTTCACGAAATGCTGGTGTCATTACACTGAGCATGCTTCAAGTGCTAACAGCACTTCTACTCACCAAGATAGTATCAATCTGGTGTTTGCAAATCGCAGCGACGAAGATGCAATTTACCCATTAACAGTGAAGGAAATTGCACAAGCCCAGGCGACAGATGCAACTTTAGAAAGGCTTAGTAGACATGACAAGTATACCACTCAATTAGTAGAGGATACACATTTGTTGTGTAAGGATGGCAAGATGGTCATTCCCACATCCCTTCAAAGTCGAGCAGTTAGCTGGTACCACCACTACTTGCAGCATCCTGGACACACACGTCTTGAAGAGACGTTACATGCAGCGATGTATTGGAAAGGTATGCAAAGTACCATCCGATCACATGTCAAAAACTGTCGTATATGTCAAGTCAACAAACGACGCAAGCATAAGTATGGGAAACTCCCTACTAAGCTAGTCATCACAAACCCTTGGGAGGCATTATGTGTGGACCTTATTGGACCATATACCCTCAAAGGTAAAGATGGGACAGAAATTGACTTTATGTGTCTTACTATGATCGATCCAGCTTCCAGTTGGTTTGAAGTAGTAGAACTGCCGGTAACCACAGATGCGGTTACTCCCACGGATAACAAGGGGCAAAAGGGCAATAAGACTCATAATACACCTAAATTACCATACTTTGACAAGTCATCTGCAATGATCAGTAATTTAGTTAACAAGACCTGGTTTAGCCGTTATCCACGTTGTCAATACATTATCTATGACAATGGAAGCGAATTTAAACTTCACTTGAAGCCCTTTGTGAATCATATGGGATCAAGCGTAAGCCAACCAGTGTCAAGAACCCACAAGCGAATGCAATACTGGAGCGGGTGCATCAAGTCATCACTTCAATGCTCCGCACTACTGCACTAGACATGGCCGACACAGTAGTAGCCAGTGACATAGATGCGTTCTAACAAACGCAGCATGGGCCATTCGCTCAACTTACCATACAGTACTTAAAGCCTCCCCAGGTGCAGCTATCTTTGGTCGGGACATGTTGTTTGGCGTGCCCTTCCTTGCTGACTGGAACAGAATAGGAGAACATAGGCAGCGCCAGACTGACCTCAACACGATGCGGGAAAATCGCTCACGCCGTGATTGGGATTATAAAGTTGGTGATCAAGTACTTCTTAGAAAAGATGGTATCCTCCGCAAATCAGAGAGTCGGTATGAAAGTGATCCTTGGACTATCACGACTATTCATACGAATGGGACTATCAGGGTTCAACGCGGTACTAAATCTGAAAGATTTAACATCAGAAGAGTCACACCTTTTTTTAACCAACAGCCTTAACTTAAGCATGGTATTTTTTATGTGGCACCTCCCTCTTCAATCCAACACTTACGCTTTAGCTAGTCACCATACAGGGATTATAGGATAAATTTTTTCCCTTCCTGGGTTTTTTTCCTCTTTTTCCACCTAATACTCCATTCGTGGGGGCGAGTGACATAGGCCAAGAATCTGGAGCTTCCAAGTGGAACTCCATAGGTCTCCTTCACATTGTTTGATACAAAGGAAGGACTCAACAGTCATAGGATATGAGTTTCTCAGAAACCATAGCCAATCAAGACTTTCCTTCCTAAGAATCCACCATACATATTGTAGGTGTTTTCTTAGGTTGAATATCCACTGGCAGCTTTCCTTCTCAGGAACCTTCCCATGGGACAGTTCCTTTAAGACAGTTGGATATGGGGCAGTCATGCAACTGCCACCTATCACTGCCAATCTCTTAATGATCATTTATGTCTCGTTCGAACATGATGCATGTCTCACTTGTAAAACCTAAATGATAAGCTCACAATTTACCAACAACAACAATCTCTATTACCCTATCTACGCCAATAGGTATTTAGTATTTTTTTTCACCCAAACGGCTTAGGTCAAGTATTTTTCCCTAAACGAACACTTGCATCATCACCTGCCTCCAGCCAATAAGTCAATGATCCTGATTTGTCATTTTTGGTTAATCACTGGTTTGATCATTAGATGATGTCACATGTTACTTGCAATGCCAATATTTCACACTGACAAAAATATGAGTGGTTCCTTTGAGGAAGGAGCTATTGCAAATATCACATGAAGCACCTCTGATAATAGCAGTGATCAGAAGGGTAATGATGGGGAGAGTGATGGTTTGGAAGAGGACAAGTATGGACTTCCTTCAATGACATCCTCATTCAAATTGAACAATTTTGTACAAGAGAGAATTCCTTTGTGTCAACAAGGAAAAGGTGCAACAACACAGAGAAGCACGTGGAAAGAATATACAATGGATGACTCGTTGATGTATTGGCTGCCATTGATTTGTTGTGACTTTTTACCAAGGCTGTTCTTTGGGGGGTATATTAAATGGGTGGTGAGGGAGCCTTTGTTTGAATAGTGGATTGGTGACAATGTTGGAAAGACAAAGTATTTAGCTGTATTTAGTAAGAATGGCACTGTAAATACTGTGACATAGCAACAAACAATGCCCATCACAATACAAAAGCACTTAATAGAGTATCTAATAGGTCTTTTATGGTACAATACAATATGATTCAAACAACAGCCTCCATTTCTCCACAACTCTCTTCTACATGGTAAAAAAACACTGTTTAGTCAGATCACTACAAGATTTGAGACAGTCTGTTTTGCAAAAATATTTATTCAGACAACAACACCCAAGGGCTCTCAATTGCTTAATGCTTAAGACATCTCCCCTACCTGGTTCTTTCAACATTTTTAAATTGATATTACAAAAAACGTTTTTTGGCAAAACACTTAGAATATTAAACTGCAAACAGAGTATATTAGAATGCTGAAATAGATTGTCAAAGTTTGTTAGATCTAGAGTGGGTGATTTAGAAAAATCAAATGGCTAGAGAAGAAGTAATGGGAAAACTAACCTCTTCCATTTTTACAAAGCTTGACATGAGCCGATTCGCCGTAAAAAAATATCACGCGAAAATTATAGGTAGTTTTGACAGGTGTTGAAGATTCTTTGAACTCCTTGAGTGTTTCCACTATGGCCAGTAGTTCTAGTTCGGTCATGCTGTATTTCTGTTGCGTCGTCGACAGCTTCCTGCTGAAAAACGCAAGGGGCCTATTACCCTGGGTGATAACTGATCCAAGTTGTTTAGACGAGGCATCAGTATATATCTCAAATTCCATTGAATAATCGGGGTAGGCTAAGACTACATCCTTGGCAATTGAAGTCTTAACGTCATCGAATGCTTTTTGATGCACCGTGTCCCAGTACCATGGACGTTTCTTCGTCTTGTTGGCTCTGGTGACCTTGGTGTGACCGCACTCTCCTACCAGTGAGGTGAGTGGGGCAAGCACTTTGCTGCATCTTGCCCAAAGATCTCTATAGTACTGGACCATGCCCAGGAACTTACAGAGGTCTTTGAAATTTTTCGGCGATGAAATCGCGAGAATCGCTTGTACCTTTTTCTGCTGTGGTTTAATCCCTGTTCGTGTGAGAATATAACCTAGATATTCTGTTTCAAAGGTGCAGAATGACGACTTTCGGGCGTTGATTTGCAAGCCCGCCTCGCGTAGCCTGGTAAGCACCATTTTCAATTTGTCAAGGTGGTCTTCCAGGTTTGCCTTTGTGATGCATAACAAATCATCAAGGTAAGCTCGCACGAACTCTAAGGCTCCCATTAGTGTTGACATTTTTGCTTGAAAGATGTCTGGTGAACCTGCGATGCCCATGGGCAAACGGAGGTAAGAATACTAGCCCCATGGGAAAATGAGGGTACATATTTTGGATGAATCGGGATCCAGTCTAATGGTATAATAACCCATGTTTAAATCTAGGGTTGTAGCATAGGTAAATCCTTCTAGCTCTTGCAGGACTGTACTGATTATGGGTAATGGAAACGGCTTTCGAACGAGTTGTTTATTTACTTCTCTAAAATCAGTGAGAAAGCGTACAGTTCCATCTTATTTTCCAGTGATAAATGATGGTGACGCCCATTCTGACTCGGGCCGAAACTCTACCAATCCCAGTTCGCATAATCTATTCAGTTCTTTGATAGTTGTTTCTTTGCGAGATTTTGGTACTGGGTATGCCTTGCCATGATATGGCTTTGCGCCCTCTTTAAGTTCGAATGACACAGGCTCTGTGTTCCAATCACCCAGTGTTCCGTCAAAAAGTTCCTCAAATTCTGTGAGTAACTCCAGCAATGAGTTTTGGTCTTGGAGACTTAGGTGAGTACAATTGGTGCTAACAATTGATTGGAGGTCTGCCTTTTTATAATTTGCATCTAGGATTTTAACTACCCGCTGTGTTGCTTCCTGCATGTTTTGCGGTTCATTGGCCATGCTGTTGTTAACAGCCCAGGCTTTATCCAAGTTTGATGAGGTCAGACTATTGATGTCTCTCATTGGCGAAAAGATGTGATCAATGGTTATTTCTTTTGTTCAAAAATCTAGAACAATTCCGAGCTCTTTCATGGTTTGACATCCAAGAATGAGGTCAAACGCTGGATTTGCCATCTTTTTCTTATCATTCTCTACTACATCAGGAGTCACTGTGTACTCCTTACTGTTCGAATACTCAAAGAACTTAAGGTTGACTTCGCTCCTTCCTTTGGTAAGGAAGCTCCCATTCGATGTGCGCCAAGACTTTGGCACCTGCCTAGCCAAGTAGGGAAAGCGTTTTACCGTTCCCTTTGCATGAAACAAGAGGTCACCATCAGATCCACTGTCTAGTAGGATCCTGATGACTGTTTTACTGGTACGATGCCCTGTAGAGTGTTCTATATTCTTACAGGATGGATTTTCAGTCGTTAAATAACGTGCTTTGGCTACTACAGTAGTGACCCGTCCTTCTTTACCTGTCAAAGGGGGGTTCACACTATTGAAAAGGTCACCCAACAGTTTGGGGTCCGACAATTCGGTTATTGTTTCACTCTGTGTAAGGTTGGCTGGAAGACTTCCTAGTTCTTCTGCCAGGTTCGAACTGACAATGTTTGAACCAGAAAATGTTATGTTGGCAAGTGGGGAAGTTTTAATCAGACTAAGATAAGTGTTCATCATTTCATTACAATCGAATTTACTACACAATTTCTTAGTACTCCCCAACCCATCATCTCAAGATGAGTCTGAATCATCACTGTTGCTCATGTCGTGATGCTTACGCTTCTTCTTTCCGATAGCGCGTTTCATTTTCTTGTTGGACTTGGTAAGTTTGTCGATTTTAGCGGATAGCTGCGCATTGCTACTTCCTCCTCGAGCAGGTCTCTCTAGTCCACGAGAGTTTCCATTTGGTTTTCTCCCCTTGAAGCTTGGCTTCGGGGTCCCATTGGATTCATACTTCCGGCAATCCGGAGTGTTGTGGGTGGTATGTGCGCCCCCATGTTTCTTGCAGAGAGAACAGTACTTCTCTGTGTGACGTTTCTTTGGAATCCGGTCACTAAAAGAGACCATCTTCTTCCTAGATGAGTCGTTAGCCTTGGCTACGGTCTTGGGTCCTTCTCCAACCTTCTTGGTGGGGTAGGCCTTCTCGATGCGTTCAAGGACTTCGAGAAGTTCCCTGACACTCTGTGGTACCAAAGCTCCACTGAGCTCATATTGGTCCTGCCAGTTCCTAGGAACCATCCTGAGGATGTGGCTTGCCAAGTCGGCATCATCGAATGGCCCGCATACTTTCGTAGACTTTGCAGCCTTTGAAGAGTAAAACAGGCACGGCAAGAGTTCCACATACCCGTTAAGGCGCTGGATCCTCTGCACAAAGTCCCTGAAGGGTACCCTGTTTGGTTTCTTCAGCCCATTGCTGATGTAGAAACGTTCCTGCTCCGCTGCATCAGTCCTGAAGACGGTCTGCAGGTGCAACTGGACACATTCCTGAAAGGAGGTCCAAGATGCCGGGCGTTTTGTGGGATGCTCGGTCCCATACACATCTGTCCAGGGTTCGCAGTTGATTTGCTCCCCAACGATGGTGGTCCAAGGACGACGGGCAGTCTCCGACAATTGAGTGGAGTACTGCAGGAAGATTGCTTGGCCAGCGGACACTAGGGCCTCACTGGTGTGGATTTTAGCAGCAGTTGCTTTGTTCCATGACTGGAGGATGGGGGAATTTTCATCCGTCCCTTTGAACTTGGCTTTGGCCGCAGTGGCCGCAGTCAGTTTTGTCTCAGCCTTTGCATCTGCCTTACAGGCTTCCCGTAGTCCGTGTCTAAGCCTCTCTGGGAAATTATTTCCATCGAGGTCTGGACATGGTTGAGGAACTGTTCAGGACTTCCCTCATTGAAGACGGTGACAGACAAGGTCATTTTGTTGGAGACCTTGATTTTGTTGATTACCTTCAGGGTGTCCATGGCAGTGGGAATGTAGGAAATGGGTGGCTTAGACCTCCCTGAACTCCGTTCACACTCCTGTGGCTTGAGTCCTTCCGGGCTTGATTTGCTGGTCGACATCCTCCTGATTGCCTCGCCAAGGGGCGTATTATAAAACAAGGCCTTGAAGAAGGTCTTGGGTGCCTTGTTGAGGTTAGCTCGAAAAAGAATTTTTTTTATTTTTTATTTTTAAATTTTTCTTCGTCGGCTTTTATTTCTTGCAAGTCATGCTTCCAACTATTTCGCGAGAATTCTTGATCACGAAATTAATCCGACTCGTAGGAATCCCCGATCGCAGAAGTCGATCGCTCGAAGTTTATCGCTGATGCTCGCTGATCGCGGGAGTATTTTTGGATAGCTCGTAGATCGCGAAACTGTAGGAATTCGTTGATTGCGTAGCCGATTTTGGATGAATCGTCGATCGTGCAAAAAAAACGTATCGCTGGTGCGAAAAATTAAAATTTGCCGCCGCGATAAAAATTTGTTAGCGTACCTCGTGTCGGAAGGGTTGGATGTCGATGGCTTCGTGTGCGAAGGTCGCACCACGGTTATCTATAGATAGTGACCTGAGCCGAAAATCGTCGTAAAAAAATATCACGCGAAAATTATAGGTAGTGAAGATTTGATTTTATGAGCTTTATTTTGTACAATTGTGAGGATGGAAAGGCAGTGGAACTGCACTCCAGTCCAAATGATGCAAACGATCATTGTGTAGACTTCTACACAATATGGTATGTTCATACCCTTCTGAAAGATGTTCAGATCTTCCAAAAGAGTGTTCTCTTATTTGGGGTTCTGAACTTCCATGTTGGGGAGTCCATGCCGTCGGGAGGTGGACTCTCCTCCTTGGGGTCCTGAGAATGATCCATTTAGGTTTTGTACCCAGGGGTACAAAAAAGGCTGATTCCTGCTCTATTTAGGTTTTGTACCCAGGGGTACAAAAAAGGCTCATTCTTGGCCTATGTCAAAGCTATGTGTTCAGGTCCTAGACTGTCCTAGACTATTATTCATTTGGATCTTTTCTAAAAAAATAGATGTGAGTCTTGATGGAGAATTCAAGATTGAGATACTAGAATTGCGTGTTCAAGAACAAGGTTTCTCATCTCAAACCACTCTGCTGTGAGATCAGATTTTGTACCTAGGGTATCTGTGAATGAGTGTAGCAAAAGTAAACAAATAAGAAATAATTACAAATAAACTAGGCATCTTAAGGTATCTTAATGTATCTTAGCACATCAACTCAAATTTCTGGGAATTCCAATGTGATTTCAAGAAGTAATCATTGTCCAGACATTTATAAATCATCTGTATTGATCAGAGCTTTGTACAAAAAATATTGGTGGTACATTGTCCTGAATAAGTTTTGACTGTGCTTGTGTTCTCAGGAAATAAATTATTGGCAGTGTGATTTTTTTGGCAGTGTGCACCTTCAGAAAATAATAATTCATTTGGTCATGTCCCTCTTCAGAAGGAGATTGCCACATATATGTTGGATCTCATTTCAGCACCCTCCCAGTTCTGGAACAGGGTGAAAAAAAGAGTCCATTTCTAGAACTGGATGTTTTCTCCCTGTTGAGGCACCATGCCCTAATGGGGTGCCCAGATCTAGAACTGGACCCCCCTGTTCTAGAACTGGAACTGTGATCAAAGTCCGGTTCTAGAACTGGGCATCCAGTGCTAGAACTGGGACTAAGGCTCGAATCCTCAATGCAACACAAGTCCCAATGGGGCACCGGTGCCAAAATTGGGACGGTGCTCCTAGGGGGTGATCAAATTGTCCCCATTTTGGCACTACTATTGTATGAAGTTCCTGCGTTGAGTTCATGCATTGAGCTCATGCAATGGCTGTCACATATTAGCTCTATGTGTATGGTATGGTACAAAAAAGCACAAATGTGCACATCTATCTGTTGAAGACCTTTAAATCATCAGATGAGAAGGTAATCACCTAATAACTTACCTCAGAAAATTTGATATAGAGATTATCTCTACCTCAATCAGGATTGATCCCCATTGGGTCACCAACACACAATTTCAAGGCACAATGACCCAATGGGAAGAAAAACGTCCAGTGACAGAACTGGATGAGTTTATGTGCCCAGGTCTAGACTGGTACGGTGTTGAAATGGGATCCAACATATATATAAGGAAGATTGAGATATAATTTGAAGACAACCACTAACCAAAACATTATTTCTCAAATGAAAAACTGAAGTAGTTCAAGCTAATTTCTCTTCCATGCATTTTGACTAAACATAATCAACATTCAAAGTGTCTCTCACTGGAGAAGAAGGGAGGAAAAAGGAGAAAGGAGAAAGGACAAGGGCAAAGTCCTCAGTTTCCCATACAATGAAGATTTTAAATTATCTTGCATTTTTCCTTGTTCTCTTTCTTCTCTTTCTTCTCCTTCTTCTCCTTCTTCTCCTTCTTCTCCTTCTTCTCCTTCTTCTCCTTCTTCTCCTTCTTCTCCTTCTTCTCCTTCTTCTCCTTCTTCTCCTTCTTCTCCTTCTTCTCCTTCTTCTCCTTCTTCTCCTTCTTCTCCTTCTTCTCCTTCTTCTCCTTTGTGGAGAAACTTTTTATGTTGGAACTTATGAGTAGTCAGTAGTTTTTGATGCGTGAGTACCTCAATATAATTCAATTATGCATATAAGATACATTGTCAGTCATTGTGACTAAATTTGTATACCTTTAAATATATATCTGAATATAACTACTGACATGTATAGGTAACATTCTTTTTGTTCATTGTGGCTACCTTCTATCATATTGAGTTTGGCATCCAAAGGTATTTTGTAATGATACAACATTATGATTCATCTACAGGAAGCACATGTAAACCATTTGGAATGTGTCACATACTTATGCTTCCTTCTTACCTTCTCACACCCAAGCCAGTGTAAAAAAGTTGTTCTGCACAAGCTGAGGAAGAAACAACAACTTTGAAATGTAGGAAGTATCATGAAGACAAGAACCATGAAAAGAGTCATGTGGCAACAAGATATTGACTCAAGTAATTGCACAAAATTAAGTTCGAAATTAAGTTCCAATCTTTTGTACAAGCAATTTATACTGTGTGAACATCAATGGGTGAAAATGACAAAAAGAAAAAAATGCCAAACTAGATTGAATTTGTTTGAAGGTTGTTGAAAAATTTTGAACATATTCAGAAATGTTACAAATGTTCAAACATCAGTGCAGGTACATTGACTGAGTGCCATAATCTTCAAAAATGTTCAAAAATGATCCGTAATGTTCAAAAATATTCAAGAAGACATTGGCTTCAATTTCATTGTCATTGCGAATTACAACCCTTAAAGGTTGGTCTAAAAACATTGAACATAGGTATTGATACATTTGAATGTAAAATTTTATTGCAATACTTGCCAATTTTGTGTCAAGGCATCCTTTTGTGAGAGAGACTAAAATTTTGAAGGTAGAGTAGATTGATTTATGCTTCAATAGGTACGAGTATGAATTCACTTTGAACCGTGGGGTGGACTTTGAACCACAAACTACATGAAATACTATTCCAACGTAAGGTCGTACATGCCAGCACCAAAAATATCTTCCTCAAAAATGCCAGATAGTCTGTCCATACTCACAAGGGAAGTAAATTAACTGGACCTAGACCGTGAAAACCCTCTGTTGAGTCAAAAATGTCACTATTTTTTTGGCGTCTGCTTGTGTGTTGCTCAATGAGCAATAATTGAGGTTGAGAACTGTGCGTGCTTGCAAAATATTAGATGGGTTCTGGGAGCTTACGATTTCTGACATACTTTCTTCTGTAGAAAACAAACCAATTTCTACGTGGTTGACTTTGAACCATTGCACTTGTTAAGGCATGACATAGGCCAAGAATCAGCCCATTTTGTACCCATTGGTACAAAATACAAAAGGAGCATTCTCAGAACTCCCCAGGCGGGAAGTCCACTGCCCCTGGTCCAACAGGCAAAGACTTCCCAACGTTGGAGTCCACCGCCCTGGCCCAAAAGGCTAGGACTCCCCACCACAGGAGTCCACTGCCCTATGGGCTCCGGAACACCAGAGTCCATAGCCCCTTCATTTAAGAAGGCTAAATACATACCAAATGTGTGTAGAATCTACACACATTTTGTTTGCATCGCTTGGATTGGAAGAGGCAAATTAAGCTCATAAAAATAAACTCTTTGCCCCTTGTCGAACTTACCTATATTTTTCGCGTGATATTTTTTTGCGCCGAACGGCTCAGGTCACTATCTGTAAATAGACGTGGTGCAACCTTAACGCACCAAAACCAACGACATCCAACCCCTCCGACACGAGGTACGCAAATTATTTTTTGATCGCAAGCGGCAAATTTAACTTTTTCGCGTCAGCGATACGTTTTTTTGCGCGATTGACGATCTATCCAAAATCAGCTACATGTTCGACAAATTCCTCCGGTTTCGCGATCAATGAGCTCTCCAAAAATTCTCCTGTGATCAGCAAGATGAGCGATAAACTTCGAGCAATCCACTTCGGCGATCTGGGAGTCCTACAAGTCGGATGAAATTTGCGATCGAGATTTCTCGCAAATTAGTTGGAAGCAAGACTTTCAAGAATTAAAAGTCTAAGAAGAAAAATTTAAAATAAAAAAATCTTTTTCAAACTAACCTCCACAGGGCACCCAAGACCTTTTTCAAGGCCTTATTTTATAATACACCCCTTGGAGAGGCAATTGAGAGGATGTTGTCGAGTAAGTCGAGCCCAGAAGGCCTCAAGCTGCAGGAGTGTGAGAGGAGCTCTGGGAGGTCCAAGCCACCCATCTCCTACATCCCCACTGCCATGGACACCACCAAGGTGGTAAATAAAAACAAGGTCTCCAACAAGATGACCTTGTCCGTCACCGTCTTCAATGAGGGAAGTCCAGAGCAGTTCCTGAACCATGTTCAGACCTCACTGGAGATCATTTCCCAGAGGGGACTAGACACGGATTTCGAGGAAGCATGCAAGGCAGACAAGAAGGTTGAGAAAAAGCTGACTGCGGCCACTGTGGCCAAAGCCAAGCATAAGGGAACGGACGAAGGTTCTCCCATCCTCCAGGCATGGACAAAGGCAACTGCTGCCAAAATCCGTAGCCAAGAGGCCATAGAGTTTGCTGGCCAAGCGATCTTCTTGCAGTATTTCACCCAACTGTCGGAAACTGCTCGTAGGCCTTGGACCACCATCGTAGGGGAACAGATCAACTGTGAACCATGGACTGATATCTATGGGGTTGAACACCCCACAAAACGCTCAGCAACCTGGGACTCCTTCAGGGAGTGTGTCCAGTTGCACCTGCAGACTGTATTTAGCACTGATGCAGAGAGCAAGAAAGGTTCTACATCAGCAATGGGCTGAAGAAACCTAACAGGGTACCCATCAGGGACTTCGTGCAGAGGATCCAATGCCTTAACGGGTATGTAGAACTCTTGCCGTGCCTGTTTTACTCTTCGAAGGCTGCAAAGTCAATGAAAGTATGCGGACCCTTTGATGATGCCGACTTGGCAAGCCACATCCTCAGGATGGTTCCTAGGAACTGGCAGGACCAATATGAGCTCAGTGGAGCTTTGGTACCACAGAGTGTCAGGGAACTTCTCGAAGTCCTTGAACGCATCGAGAAGGCCTACCCCACCGAGAAGGTTGGAGAAGGGCCCAAAAATGCAGCCAAGTCTAGGGACTCGACTAAGAAGAAGATGGTCTCTTTTAGTGACTGGATTCCAAAGAAACGTCACACAGAGAAGTACTGTCCTCTCTGCAAGAAACATGGGGGTGCACATACCACCCACAACACTCCAGATTGCCGGAAGTATGAATCCAATGGGACCCTGAAGCCCAGCGTCAAGGGGAGAAAACCAAACGGAGCCTCTCGCGGACAAGAGAGACCTGCTCGAGGAGGAAGTAGCTATGCGCAGCTATCCGCTAAAATCGACAAACTTACCAAGTCCAACAAGAAAATGAAAAGCGCTATCGGAAAGAAGAAGCGTAAGCATCACAACATGAGTGACAGTGATGATTCAAACTCATCCTGAGATGATGGGTTGGGGAGTACTAAGAAATTGTGTATGAAAATTGACTGTAATGACATGATCAATTCCTATCTTAGTCCGATTAAAACTTCCCCACGTGCCAACATAACATTTTCTGGTTCAAACATTGTCAGTTCGAATCCAACACAAGACCTGGGAAATCTTGCAGTTAAACCAACACAGAGTGAAACAATAACCGAATTGTTGGACCCCAAACTGTTGGGTGACCTTTTCAATAGTGTGAACTCCCCTTTGACAGGTAAAGAAAAGGGGTCACTACTGTAGTAGCCAAAGCACGTTATTTAACGACTGAAAATCCATCCTGTAAGAATATCGAACACTCTACAGGGCATCGTACCAGTAACATGATCATCAAGATCCTACTTGATAGTGGATCTGATGGTGACCTCTTGTTTCATGAAAAGGGAACAGAGAAACACTTTCCCTACTTGACTAGGCAGGTGCCAAAGTCTTGGCATACGTCGAAATGGGAGCTTCCTAACCAAAAGACAGAGCGAAATTAACTTGAAATTCTTTGAGTATTCGAACAGTAAGGAGTACACAGTGACTCCCGACGTAGTAGAATACGATACGAAGAAAGTGACCAAGCCAGTGTTTGATCTCATTCTTGGATGTCAAACCGTGAAAGAGCTTGGAATTGTTCTAGATTTTCGAACAAAAGAAATTATCATTGACCAAGTCATTTTGCCAATGAGAGATGTCAATAGTCTGACCAAATCAAAACTGGATAAAGCCTGGGCTGTCAACAGCAGCATGGCCAATGAACCACAAAGTACGCAGGAAGCAACACAGCGGGTAGTTAAAATCCTAGATGCAAGTTATAAAAAGGCAGACCTCCAATCAATTGTTAGCACCAATTGTACTCACCTTAGTCTCCAAGACCAAAACTCATTGCTGGAGTTACTCACACATTTTGAGGAACTTTTTGATGGAACACTAGGTGATTGGAACACAGAGCCTGTGTCCTTTGAACTTAAAGAGGGCGCAAAGCCATATCATGGCAAGGCATACCCAGTACCAAAATCTCGCAAAGAAACAACTATCAAAGAACTGAATAGATTATGCGAACTGGGATTGGTAGAGTTTCAGCCCGAATCGGAATGGGCGTCACCATCATTTATCACTGGAAAGAAAGACTGAACTGTACGCTTTCTCACTGATTTTTGGGAGGTAAAGAAACGACTAGTCAGAAAGCCGTTTCCATTACCTATAATCAGTACAGTTCTGCAAGAGCTAGAAGGATTTACCTATGCTACAACCCTAGATTTAAACACGGGTTATTATACCATTAGATTGGATCCCGATTCATCCAAAATATGTACCCTCATTTTCCCATCTGATTGCCAATGGGCATCGCAGGTTCACCAGATATTTTTCAAGCAAAAATGTCATCACTAATGGTAGCCTTAGAGTTCGTAAGAGCTTACCTTGATGATTTGTTATGCATCACAAAGGCAAATCTGGAGGACCACCTTGACAAACTGAAAATGGTGCTTACCAGGTTACGCGAGCAGGCTTGCGAATCAACACCCAAAAATCGTCTTTCTGTGCCATAGAAACTGAGTATTTTGGTTATACCCTCACATGAACAGGGATTAAACCTCAACAGAAAAAGGTACAGGCAATTCTCGCAATCTTACCACCAAAAAATGTCAAAGACCTCCGTAAGTTCCTGGGCATGGTCCAGTATTATAGAGATCTTTGGGCAAGATGCAGCGAAGTGCTTGCCCCACTCACCTCACTGGTAGGAGAGTGTGGTCACACCAAGGTCACCAGAGCCAATAAGACGAAGAAACGTCCATGGTACTGGGACACGGTGCATCAAAAAGCATTCGATGACGTAAAGACTACTATTGCCAAGGATGCAGTCTTGGCCTACCCAGATTATTCAAGGGAATTTGAGATATACACTGATGCCTCGTCTAAACAACTTGGATCAGTTATCACCCAGGGTAATAGGCCCCTTGCGTTTTTCAGCAGGAAACTGTCGACGACGCAAGAGAAGTACAGTGTGACCAAGCTTGAACTACTGGCCATAGTGGAGACACTGAAAGAGTTCAAAGGCATTTTGTGGGGACAAAGATTGAAAGTCTATACAGACCATAAGAATCTAATCCAGGACGCGCTTGGATTGACCTCTGACCGTGTCTACCGATGGAGATTGCTCCTCAAGGAATTTGGCCCCAAAATTGTTTACATTAAAGGCATACATAACACTGTTGCCAACGCCATCTCTCGCTTAGACATCGGCCCCATTCCAAGCGAGCAGGAAAACTGGATGACGTTTACAAAATGCTGGTGTTATTACACCATGCTAGAAGAGAGTGCAATTGACACCTCTGCATACCAAGATGAAATGAATCTGGTATTTGCGAACCGCAGCAAAGAAGATGTAATCTACCCATTAACAGTACGAGAGATTGCAGAAGCACAAAAGCTTGATGCCAGCTTGAAGACAATGAAAGATCAGTACTTGACACAATTGGTCGAAAGTACGGAACCCCTCTGTAAGGACGGAAAAATGATCATTCCAAAGATCTTCAACATCGTGCAGTTAGTTGGTACCACCACTCTCTACAGCACCCTGGACACACTAGACTCGAAGAGAACCGTCGTGCTGCACTGTACTGGAAAGGTATGTGAAATACCGTCCGTAAATATGTCAAAAACTGCCATGCATGCCAAGTAAACAAGAGGCATAAGCATAAGTATGGGAAACTCCCTACTAAGATCGCCATCACAAACCCTTGGGATGTACTATGTGTGGACCTGATAGGCCTGTACACAATCAAAGGTAAAGATGGGACAGTAATTGATTTCATTTGTCTGACTGTGATTAATCCAGTGTCCAGCTGGTTTGAAAGTTGAACTGCCGGTAATCACTGAGGCGATTATTCCCCTGGATACAAAAAGGCGTAGGAGCAAAAAGGACAATGAAGAACCTAAGTTAGCATACTTTGATAAGTCATCAGCAATGATCAGCAACTTAGTGAATAAGACCTGGTTTTGTAGGTATCCACGTTGTCAGTAAATAATTTATGACAATGGAAGTGAATTCAAACTTCACTTCAAAGCCCTATGTGAATCATATGGGATCACGAGTAAGCCTACCAGTGTCAAGAATCCTCAAGCGAATGCTATTCTAGAACAAGTGCATCAGGTGATATCATCTATGCTCCGTACAGCTGAAATAGACATGGCCCCTTCAGTAGAGCCAAGCGACATAGATATGTTTGTGACGAACGTTGCTTGGGCCATTTGCTCAACATACCACACAATACTAAAAGCCTCCCCAGGTGCAGCCATCTTTGGACGGGACATGTTGTTCGACATTCTCTTCCTGGCCGACTGGAATAAAATTGGAGAATATAGGCAACATCAAACAGACCAAAACACAGAATGGGAAAATAGCTCACGTCGTGATTGGGACTATAAACTTGGTGATCAAGTACTTCTTATTAAAGATGATATACTCCACAAAGGCAAAAGCAGGTATGAAAGTGATCCTTGGACTATCACAACAGTTCATACGAATGGCACTATCAGGATTCAACGAAGAACAAAATCAGAAAGATTGAATATTTGAAGAGTTACACCTTTTTTAACAACCAAATGTAAACCAATAATAATGTCAGTTTTCAAAAATGGCATCTCCCTCTTCAAACAACACTTACTCGTTACATATATTTAACAGACTCTTTAGTTTGTTACAGTTACTCTCATGAGAACACATTTTTTCACCTAAAAACACATTTAGGTTTTTTTATTCCGTTTTTACCAGATACCTCCATGCGTGGGGGCGAGTGACATAGGCCAAGAATCAGCCCATTTTTGTACCCATTGGTACAAAATACAAAAGGAGCATTCTCAGTACTCCCCAGGCGGGAAGTCCAATGCCCCTGATCCAAAAGGCAAGGACTCCCCAACATTGGAGTCCACCGCCCTGGCCCAAAAGGCTAGGACTCCCCACCAAAGGAGTCCACTGCCCTATGGGCTCCGGAACACCAGAGTCCATAGCCCCTTCATTTAAGAAGGCTAAATACATACCAAATGTGTGTAGAATCTACACACATTTCGTTTGTATCGTTTGGATTGGAAGAGGCAAATTAAGCTCATAAAAATTAACTCTTCGACCCTTGTCGAACTTAACTATATTTTTTGCGTGATGTTTCTTTTTGCGCCGAACGGCTCAGGTCAAGGCATTGCAATTGCAGCTGTTGTTGCTCAAAGCTGATGACCTGTCGAGCTGGACTTAAGACCCTCAGATAGTCCCAGAGGGTTGTGCAATCTTGGCCGGGTCTAAGAGGGCAGATATTGAGGCCAAACCATTGGTCAAAGATACCTGACATGCACTGGTTCAAAGTGAATCCATACTCGTACTCTACCATCATGTTCGCGCACCCATCTTAAAAGTACATCCCTCATTTCAGAGTTTATCAGTTTGTCCAGCTAGATTTTCTGTCTTTTCTTTGTGTGTTTCCCCCCAGTGTATGATACCATACCTGAGAAATAATAAAGGTCTGCATGAACAGTGCTAGTGCTTGACACATGTGTTTCCCATTTTACTTCTCATGCTCTACCTTGGGTAAAAAAATTATGTGTACAATCCACTCACATCCCACCATGTGGCAAACATATCTACTTTTGACTAGCTATG
The DNA here is from genome assembly GCA_013187285.1 of Cyclotella cryptica. NCBI lineage: Eukaryota > Bacillariophyta > Thalassiosirophyceae > Thalassiosirales > Thalassiosiraceae > Cyclotella > Cyclotella cryptica. Next base: position 69,846 of record JABMIG010000265.1, on the reverse strand, counting down.
AAATTCTGTATGAATGAGGGAAAAGTAGAACTTTTACCCCACCTCAAAGTAATATGACATAAACCACATTTAAGTAAAGTTACTGAGTCAAAATCTTGCTCAGAAGCAAAACTCAAATTTTAGGCCCTGGTCAAAATTTAACTCGAGGCATTCGTAGCAAACAATTGCACCCATAATGACCATGTCCAAAAATTGATATTGCTCTGTTTTATGTTCTCGAATATTCTTCGTTTCACAATCTATTGCCTAATATGCTTCACACCTACATTGATCAGTGTTAGGGCTGTCATTGCACAGCTCTTAACTCATCATGCAAACTTGTGATATTGTGAGATTAATGTGCTAAACATAGCAAAGAATCAAATGTGTCTCCTGTCATCTCCATGGCAAGTGTCACCATGTGAGAACTTATATTTCAGCATGAAACTACTCGCCCAATGCCCACCAAGCAGTGATGAAAACAACAGAGAATGAGTCAGATGGCTTGAGCTGCAAGCTGCTCACACAGTCCCCAGACATGCAGACCATCACGGCCATGTCTTTGTTCATTTTTATCCCTTCTGAATGCAGCAATGCTTCTAGATTGCTGCCTCTTCCACATCTATGATAGGAGCCCCAGTCCCCCCCCCCAGATTCATGAAATTGTGTCAATTGCATCATCAAACAAGTTAGCCCTGATTTATTCAATATCAAATCACCAGTTGATTTGTTCCCTATCAACTCCAACTCGTGAAAGCTCCAAAATGAAGCCTCTCATCATTTAGCCTTCTGTGATGTTCCTTCCTTGTCCTTGTCTGTCAAATTGCCATCAGCATATCCTTTGTTTCCCTTTGCATGGCCACTCTTCTTGTTAAATCAAACTCATCTTTGTGCCACTTCATGGTCTTGGAGAAGACTAAGTAGAAATAACAATCAACCCATATGAGAAAATGGCATCCAGAACATGTTATTCTTTTTGCCTTGAAAAGGCAAATACTATTCAGCAGTCTATAAGATTGTTTGGGACAGACTTTGTCCACATAGCAAAAGGTATCACCTCATGAAATGATGTGGCATCTCATCTACCTACCGAATCGATAAAGACAGAGCACCAAATGCTTCACTTGCCGAATTTCATGGTTGGTATTTTATCGCAATGTGAATATGTAATTCTAATTTAAGAATTAATATTTTTCAATAAATGCATAATTCTAATATCTGTGGACTGAAAGTATTATTAGTTTAGGCAATGTAAAGGAATACTTTCCATGTGTTGTCTTGCTATTTGCTTACCTTTTGAAGTGTTTGCTCATTGTCTTGTTCATATTGACAAATGTATTGATAGAGTTGACATTTGTTGGCACTCCACAACAAGATAAAGATCAATCAGATATTTACAGTAAGGTAGCTATGCTGAGTATGGTAAGTCCCCACCTGTACTTGTGCTTGAACTTGAGTGTTTTTTAAAGCTTTCGTTTTTAGTTCTAGTTTTCATCAACCTTACACTTGCAGTTGATCATACATCGACTCAAGGATTTGGGGAGACGCCACAGCCACTGAAAGACATCATACGAAGGCTTTTTACCCAGCAAGACTGGCAACTTTGCCACATGGATGCTTTTGGTGAGTCAAACGGATGACAGGTGACAACTTTGCCAATTTTTTCTTGACCTTCTGATTACCCCAACAACCCTTTGTGACAACGTTTCGACAACCCTGATGACCTATAGTGAAGAACTTTTAGCTTCCCTTCATGACATCACTAACAACACTTGTGATGACACTAACAACTATTAGTGAGAGCTTCTCGTACTGGTACCAGATGACAAGAAGGAGAACAAGGTGAAAAAAGGACAACAAATGACTCCAACTGATGACATAGCAAATCTTGTGTGATGGCCGAAGTGACTACCCCCAACAACACTTTGATGATCTGAGTCTAAGTCGTGACGAAAATACAACACAGACTACCCTGACAACAAGTGGTGACTACGTGTGACAATCGATGTGAGTACATTGTTGCAACCATGGAAAAATTCCTGACAACATCAACATCTGACTACTTGAGCTGGAAATTTTTATTGCCAAGGTTGATAATTGCCTGTCTTCCAGATCAAAGCAACATGCAATCTCGTCCAGAACCAAAACATTGGCCCGAAAAAATATCACGCACATCAACACATTACATGCTTGCAGACCACACACCAACATTTTTTGTGCTCCCTCCACACATCATGGGTAAAGATGTAGCATGATATGGAATCTATCTTAGGTTTTGTACTTCCCTATCTCCCCAGGGTTTCTCTCAAATGTATGTATCTTCGTTCAGCTATGCCCTACACAGGACTCCATTGTTTTTACTGCTCTCCCGGCACTTTGACTGCTAAAAATCTTGCAACGGCTGCTGGTCCTATATTATTTTTGGCATCCATACTATCTACAGCTATCTACCGAGTAGACACAGTACCATACACTTCTTGATGACGTGCAAATTCTGCCACCTCACTCATAATAATACACTATTATTATTATGCCACACAACATCAGAAAGTGAGGTGTCATCACACTTTAAAGCAACCTGTTGTTATTCCCCTCTCCTCGCTGTCCCCTGCCTCGTCAGGGAAGTTTGTTCCGCACGAGGTACGATGCCATACCATATCGCAATTCATGCGAAGTGAAACACTGTGAAACATTCTCCTACTTGCCCAATAAACAATGATGTTGTGTGAATGACCTTTGAAAAAAAGTTGCCCACGATGTTCAAATTTAATGCAGTAGTCTTTACTATTGCCATCTTATCAGCAACGCTCCTCAAGGCTGTCGCGTTCACTGCATTCCATCGCAGAACAACCTACCATGTCACTACGAAACTTCATGATGCATCCGACGACGGCAATGAGAAACCCAAGGAGAAAAAGGGATTCTTCGCTAACTTCTTTGAGGAGCTAGATGCGTTCGTCGACGATGCGACCTCCAGGCGTCTTGGTAATGGGGCTCAGTATTACGGCAAAAGGAAGAGCAGCTTTTATGGAAAGAATGATCCGAACAAGAAAAGGGATAGCAACGTGTTCGATCCAACTGAAGATTACCGTGGTCCAAGCAATGCGGGATACTTCAAATGGATGGCGGATCCAGAGACAGGCGAAATGAAACCTGTCACACGTCTGAAGGAACGGGTGATTGAGAAAAAGATTATGTGAATTATTGTCAGGTTGTAGATACATGCGGAATTTTTTTCTTGCGAATTATCCTATCAAGCTACGACTAGTGGGCGTGTTGCGTGACCTGTCAGGGGGAATGGGTGGAATGTTAAAGCCCTAAGTAAAAAGCAGCTAGATCAGGGATTATCTTACTTCGTTAGCATTTCCTTCCCGCGTTTGTTCGTCGTCAAATTTCATGCTGTGTGATTGACCAGAACGACAAGGAAAGAACTACAACTGAAACAGCAGTCTTTATCAACGACGTGGACTCTGGTTGCTGCGTGCCATTTGTTGACTCCTCAGGTTCTGCACTGTGAGCCACAATGTGCTAGAGCAATCAGAAATAGCAAATCAAGTGTCATTTTATTAAGGTTACGTTGTTGAGGTACTATGATGATCACACTGCATAGAGAAATATAGTGGTATTTTTCTCTGTTGTTTAAAGAATGTTCGCATTCACACACCTCACCCAAAGAACTGTGGTTCTCTATCAAAGCAGCACCAACCGGAACGAAATCAAACGCACGACCATCCGCTTTTCCCTAGTCTTACATGAAGTCACTTGCACAGCGTCCAAAATTTATCTGTACTTCGACCAACTCTGCCAGCACGAAGATTAACCTGCTCTTCTTGCTCGAAATAATGTGGGCCACTGCAACGCTTCATTCAACGTACTTTGAAGTTGAAATGGAGAAATGGCGCCACGAAAATATCGATCAAGAGCAAGCCCAAAGACATTTTCAAACGAAAACACTCTGTTTTCAAAATCTCACGTTTTCTTCTGAATATTTTACATGGACACGTTCATTTGGTTTCTGCTGAAGTTGTGTTTCGCGTGACTTGTGAGCTAGGCCTCCTCTCTTAGCGTCAAAAAATCCCAATGCACCACTCTTGTTCAAAGCAGATATTTTTTTAACAGGAGGAGGGGTTCTGATGTACTTGGCATTTTCATCAATGAAGGCTGGCATGTAAGACGAACGTATGCCTAGTTGTTGATAGATTTCAAGTAAATATGCCTTCTGAAAGGCCATCAGTCCTTCGTAAGAAACAACGATGGCCCGTTCAGCACCTTTGCTGCTCCTTTTCTTCGTTGTTTGGTCCATATTCTCTACGATACCATATTTTTGATACGCTTCCTTCATTATATTCAATCCAATATCATCGTCTGCTTGAGAGATCACCCTCGAACGACACCCGTCCATGCCCGTGACGACAGATTTCTTGGAAATCGATCTGTCTCTAACTTGAAGCACTGCTGTTACATCCACTCCCCTAGAAATGTACCATTCACTGAAAAATGAGTACACAAAAATCGAAGTTGAGAACCATAAATCAACATTATGTGAAAAAACTGCATGAAATAGATACTAACATATGAGACGAGATGTTCACAAAATAACGCTCTGGATAAATAGCATATCCATCATATTCTCCTGATCCGCACTCGGCACCGCAAGACCAGAATCTGTCCGCGGAATTATTTTCCTCTGAAATGAAAACTTCGTCTCTACATTGTTCGGCAATGCTTGATTCGGGGGGTTTCATCTGTGATCCCTCGTAAAGTATTCGGGAACATTCGGATGGAACAATTGCTTCTACAACAGGAACTTTGTTTCCGTCACATTCTGTAGCACTAGATGGCAGTAAAATGTGTTGTATCTCAATCTCGCCGTTTGGCGATCTCGCTGATTTTTTAATGGTATCTTCGAATACCAAATCCGTGTTTTCCTGAACCCACTGGCCTCCCCTCGGAAAAGCACCTGTTGCAGCAGCAATCGAAGTGGACAAAAACCTAGATGAATCTAAACTGAAGACAGTAATCAATCTTTGTGGAAGGAAGAAGGTGTTTTGTGGGGGAGAAAGGATGATAGAGGGCTTTGGCGGTCGCATCCCTTTTTGCATCTGTTCTATTTCTTGCTGCTCCTTTCGAGTTACCGGGTCTAGATTGGCTTCATTGCGATCTGTTACATATTTTATGTTGCCATCGGCGAACTTGGGGACGTACGTTGAATTGATACCCAGATACTTGTAAAGCCCGAATAAATAAGATTCCTTCATTCCCATCAAGGCTTCATACGATACAGTAATGACGCGTACTTTGTCAGTTTTATCTGAAGGATGTAAACCAAGCCTCGAGCCATGCTTGCCATATTTTTCGAGAGCCTCTGTCATGAGCTCCATCGCGAGTTTATTTTCCTCGTCGGCAGTCTTGGTGTCTTGGCAATGACTTTTGAGTTTTCCCTTGTGTGAAATTGTTGTATCCCTTGTGCTTACGATTACTGTAATGTCAACACCTCTAGATAAATACCATTCAATATGACTGTTAAGTGACCGCGAAAGAAGAAGAAACCAATAGAAACACGTGGCTTTGCGATTGTGTTGAAAATGACGTAATAACAAGTGACCAGACATACCTGGTGATGTTGACCGAAAACCGCTGCGGATAAAGAGCAAATCCATTGTAGTACCCAGTTCCACACTTCGCGCCACATGTATAGGTGTCGTTGTCCTCCGAAATCATCGCTTGATTTCTGCATTTCGTCAATTTGGCAAGATCGTCATTGTTAAAGTAATTATTTTCAGACAACAACCGGTGACTGGAAGATTGTTGTTGCTGCTGCTGCCTCTTGAGCTGTAGTTTTTGTTGTTTGACTCTTTTGGCATGCTCCGACCAAAAATAAGATTCAGCAAAATGCGGATCCATGTTAGGACCACGTTCGTATCGAAAACATTCTTCCGGGACCTTGCATTTAAATGACAAAACAGAAAACATTCATAATACATGAGAAATTTAAGGAGGGGTTGGAAACAAAAGTACGAGAAATGTCACTCAACGAGAGCCTCGACGATTTGAACGTTGGTAGTGGCATCGCAAAGCCAACCCCAAGGCAAGCTGAGATGCTGTATTTCAACACCATCTGATGACGTAACCCGTCTACTAACAGACTCCTTAAAGTCCATCTTCTTGACAGCATCCCGTGAAAAATCCAGATCCATTTGATTTACAGCCTGTTTTGTTTTTCTTCCAAACGTAAAGATCTCGAACCACTCTCCATCGGAGTTGAACGCTCCCGCTGCCACGCCTAGTGCAGTGGATAAAAACGTTGTGCCTGACGACTCAGATCCAACAACCGTTATTACCCTTTTGGGCAGAATGCTTTTCTTTGGGGGTCGTGGTTTCCAGTCTTTGGGTGGTGTTTTTTTCACTCTGACGGGGGGCCCTCTGTCTGCAGAGGTTAAACGCTCGGGAGGCGTAAACTTCCCCGGACGTTTCAGCTCTCCTTTTGTCGCGTCGGTTATATATTTCGCGTTTCCATCTGTAAATTCTGGGACGTATGAGGAATCTATACCAAGCTGATGATAAAGATCGAACAAGTATGCTTCCTTAAATTCCATCATTGCCTCGTATGATACCGTAATTACACGTTCCTTCTCCCCTTTTCCACGCACCCCGAATCGGCCTATGGCGGTTTTGATCAGTGACAGTGCCATTTCATCTTCCTGATCCGCAAAGTTCTGGTTGTGACAATGTTCTCTATTCTTTGCAGCACTTGATATTGAACGATCTCTCATCGATATCACTACGGTTATGTCAACTCCCCGGCTTAAATACCACTCAATGTGACTACATAATGTGAAAGGAAGTGATACTTTTGGTTAGCGCACTCAACAGAATCAACCACATTGACATCTAGAAAGAGATTGGATACAACCGACGGCAACAGGCAACAGCATTCATAGTTACCTTGTGACGTTGACGAAGTATCGATTAGGATACAGAGCGAATCCATCATATTTGTGTTCACCACATTTCGCTCCGCAAGACCAAAATGACCCGGGTGCATCGTTTTGTTGCGAGATTTTCACTTCGTTCCGACACTGCTCTAAGAACCTTTGTTCAAGCTGTTTCCTTGACACCACATCTTCCTCCCAATCATAACCAGAGACTGTGTCTGTATCTGGTAGAAGCCGTCTCTTCGGACTCTGTGTGTGCTTATTGTACCAGATCTGCTCAGCTAACTTCGGGTCCAAGTCGGGTAGCTTTTCATAACGCATACATTCAGCGGGAACGTAAGCTTCCACTACATGCAGCTCGTTTAGCTCTGGTTCTTTTTGACACACACCCCCGGATGGAAGGCTCAAGTGTTGTAGTTCTAATTCGCCATCTGTCGTCACAGCACGTTCCGTGACTTTTTTATGAAACTTCCATTTCATTCTTGGAGTTGTGGGATCAACAGACGTTTGTGGATTAGGAGCGAGTATTTGCACCCACTTTCCTTCCTCGGGAAAAGCCCCTGTTGCCACACCCAGAACATTTGCTAAGAAGGTAGTGCCAGAGGACTCTGTACCGAACACGGCAATTATCCTTTTCGGTAGCAGGTGTTTTCTCGGTGGAGGTGGTTTATATAACCTAGGTTTCGGAGGCGGTTCATCATTCTTCTCCGGATTGTCGCGCAGCTCCTCCGGAAAGTCATCCAAGGGATTACTTTTGTCAAGGAATCGCTTGTCCAAGGATCGTCCTGGAATCCTCTTCTTCTTATATGGAGTGACATACTTAGCGTTTCCATCTTTAAACTCAGGCACATAGGTAGAATTTATTCCAAGGCGATGGTAGAGATCAAACAAGTGCGCTTGCTTGATCCCCATTAATCCTTCATATGATACTACAAGAACACGCTCCTTCGCACCATTTGATCCACGCTTACCATACATTTCGAGAGCCTCTGTCATGAGCTGCAAGGCCACATCGTCTTCTTCTTGGCCTACGCTAAGTTTGCAATGATCTTGGAACTTGCCTTTAGTGGATATCGTTCGATCTCTGACGCTTAAAATGGCAGTGACATCGACACCTCTTTTCAGATACCACTCGATGTGGCTGGAAATGTTGACCGAGAAACGTTTGGGGTACAAGGCAAACCCATCGTAAGCACCGGCACCGCATTTCGCTCCGCACGTCCACTCACTAGAATCGTCTTGGTTACGTTCTGTTATGTGAACTTCATTGCGGCACATTCCAATGTATTTCTCTTCTTCGGGTTGACGGTGTGGTATTTTTTCAACGGACTCAAAATTGTCTGGGTTGGAATAAAATGGCAACTTCTTGTTCTTTCGTTTCGCGGCGCTATACCACACGGACTCGGCTGATTTGGGGGACAAATGACTGTCCGTTTCGTATCTCCAACACTCTTCCGGAACAAGTGCCTCGACAATTTGAGTTACCTCATTCTCCTCACAAAACCATCCCCAAGGTAAACTCAGGTGTTGTATTTCCCACATGCCATCGGGTGACATGGAACGTCGACCTAAGGTCTTCTCGAGCACCCATCTGGTCTTGTCCGCAAATTGGTGTGAATCATTTGGAATAGACCATTGCGTACCAGGCGTATAGCTCCACTTGCCTTCTGGTGTGAATGCACCGGTTGCGACACCTAGAGCTGTTGATAAAAAAGTTGTACCTGAAGATTCTGGTCCAAAAATTGTAATGACATGTTTGGGTAACAGTGTTTGTTTAGGGGGTGGGGGGGACTTTGGGCGTGGCGGCCTTTTGTCGTGTATTGGTCCTGATACGCTTTTCGTATTTGGACCGGCTCCAGCTTGTCGCCGCTGCACGCCACGCTGTCCTCCTTGTTGCGGTATAACTCGGTTTGTTGTTTGAGCCCATTGACTTTGACCTTGGCTATTTTGCTCGTAAAATTTTTCCAACCGGTGCAAGAAGTAAATTTGGAATAGAACGAAGCCCAGCATAGAGGTACCGATGCATATCTGGCATGGCGTCGCTTTTCGAGGTCTGCTTGTCGCTCGATGCCTGTAAGGCATTTGTGATTTAATGGCATGGCCAGACGAAAAACTACTGCCTGACGAGGGTGCGGGCTCGGGTGCAGAATGATTTCGCCCCTCTAAGGCGTTGCCATTGCTCAGATTACCCCTTTTGTTTTTGTGCGAGATTCCCATCACTTCACTCTAATTTATCGAGACGGGGCCTTAAGATGGTGCCCTTTTCGATCGAGAGGGAGAACCAACGAATGGGGTAAAGAACATAAGGCCGTGTGTGTTGAATTCGGAACAATCTGAAGAAATGGCTTACAGAGAAATCAGATCTCGCGTCGGGAAGTTGAAGGGCGAGGGGACTTGGCGAACGAATGTTACCTTTCCGTCGTCAAAGCGGGCACGATGAAAGCGGCGTGAGGTGGGCTTTCTTGAGAGTAGTCGCGCAATATTTCACAACAAGACCTTGCCTGCAGTGCGAATTGACATGACACCTATTCAGAAGACCTTCTTTATCTAGCCTCGAGCCTACGCGGTAAGGAGTAGCTGAAAGTTGTTCAAAGGATATTTTCAGATGGCCATCTATGGTGAAACAATGTAGTACTGTCCGAAACGATCATCAGCACAATCCGTGTGAGCCGCCGCACGGAAACGGAAGACAATGATGTGCAATGACAGTGAAATGACCTACCTGGACAGTGGTGGATGAAGAGCCTCGTTTGCACATGCATGGGTGTCACTCTGAGCCCAATGCCAGAAAAGGTGTATGCGGCCTGAGAGGCGGCTCGAAAATACTTTCATGTGCGTCCTAAAAGGTCAAAAAACATATTGTGTCCTACGGTCAGGGCTATTGTATGGTCAATGTTGTGCGGACACGCGACTAGAGGTATTGTAGACAGAGCCTACCTACTCCATGTTAGCAGTAGGAGTACGTATTGTACCTAGCAAATACGTACCTTCATTGGGATTGCTCAATTTACTTGCCTTACTACTTGGAGATGCTTTTTCCTGCCTCCTGTGATACTTAGTGACTACCTTTATTTTTAAAAACATTTAAGATATTTGCTCCTGACCATAAAAAATACACGGCAACCATGGGATTCATTGCCCAAAATGTAAATGCAGTGGACTCCAATTTTAGAGTGCAGGAGTGTGACCTAAGGGAAGCCGTCGCATCTACAACACCTGTAGATGCAATGCAACCCTTTAAGTCAGGCTCCTACACTCGAAAATTGGAGAACGGAACTGTCCGATTGGAGGGAGGGGGGACGGTTGTGTGGGGAGCGATCGCGACGAGCGGGGCAGAGGCGGTTTTTAGAGTTTTTATTCATGCGACATAAAATAAATAAGCTGTTTTACATAAGCCAAATTATGCAAATAGTTGTGTGACGTAGATTCGGTAGTGATTTCTACGCTGTGCATGACCAGCCATCTCCAAGCTGTACCTCTCTCTCTCTCTCTCTAGAGAGAGAGACTAACTGGGTAAGGCACTGTATTAGCGCTCCCCATTTGGAAACCTCACAGCTCCCATTTTTCTCGCTTTTAAAAAATGGGAGCTTTTTTTGTATTAGCGCTCCGGTGCGTCACGGCGCCACGGTTCCCATATTTTTAGGGACGTTGCGTGCCAAGACACATCTCCACGTGAAAAAAAACATCTAGCATTTTACTTCCTCCGAACAGCAAAATATGTGATGATGTGACGTATGAGTGGTGATGGGTGAGAGATGATAGGACAGACAAGTGGTGATGGGTGAAAAATAAGCTCCCCAAATTTGGGGTGACAGACATACAAGCATTGATGGCTAAAAATTAGCTCCCCAAATTCGGGGTGACGACTCCGTCCAGCTCACAGAAATCGGGGAGCCACGGAGATACCAGCCAGATTTTTTGAAACACGTCAGATTGGGGGAATTATGATAACTCAAAATCTGTGAGGTTATTTTACGGGAAGCATCATTAATGATCGTCCCCAGGGGAGAAAAGGTGCAAAAAAATGTACACATAATCGAGCGCTAATACAGCCCCTAAGCGGTCCAACTATGGTACCATAGAACAGTAAAACCCGCATTATAAGTACCAAAAATCAAAAGTGCACAAAAGATACATTTTGGCGGTACTTATAATCCAGCAAGGTTAACTTCTTCATATTATTTGTTTTGATGTCTCCCTCAATCTCCTCATAATGTAGCTACAAATAAAAGATCAAAGCAACAACATGAAAGACCTTGTGTAAAGAGAAAAATTTATTTTTGTGACGAGGCAAGAATATTGCTACTTTATTGAAAAAGAAAATGAAAGATGTTTACAAATTTGTTGTCATCACAAGTAGCAGTAGCTCCTTTGCAGGAGAGGGGCTACAAGTGTCATGCACACTTTGTGCTTCTCTCACTCCCTGTACATGTGACAAAGTGGCAAATGGCAACATAGGACATACAGCCAATTTTCTCTGGAAAAAAATCTCTAATTTTATTAGGAATTAGCCGATGTGCAGCGGCTCTATGTCTATTTTCAGTACAATATTTATTCATGATTTCAAATTAAGTTAAGCTGTTTGATGTATTCATATTTCATATTCCTAACTCTCAATAATATTTCAAACAGAAAACTACGCTGCAATGAAAACAAGGTAACCAAGACAATGGAAGAATGTATGTTTGAAAATAACTTGAAGGGGAAGTTGTGATCTCTTCTCCAAAAAACATAAGAGATGAAAGGTTGAAAGACTATAAGTGCAATATAAAAGTATTTGTTGTAGTCACAGGGCAAACTTTGTCCCTAATTTTTAGATCAGGAAACTGAACAACAACAACAATGATGGTGATGATGGTGATGATGATGATGGTAGTGGTGGTGGTGGTGGTGGTGATGGTGGTGATGATGATGCTGCTGCTGATGATGATGACTTTTGATGGTAAATCTTCAAGACGGGTAACTTACAACTTTAGCAATAAATTTTGTCATTTGAGGTCATCAAATGTCATCAGATGTCATAACTAACTTTTATGTGGTCATCATGGGGTCGTGAAAAGGGATATTACACAGTAGTCAGAGGTCAGCATTAGGGTCTTTGTACCGTAGTTACCAGTTGTGACTTGGGTCATCACCAGACCTTCAACACATTGCCAGCTTGAGCTGCATTCATACTTGTCATCACAATGGTTGTCATTGCTGTTGTGAGTAGTGAGCAAGATGCAAGGCTTGTAAGTGATAATTGTTGTCACCTGGGTTGTCATTAGTGAATGTCAACAGGTAGTCCCAAGTTGTTAACAGGATTGTCAAGAGGTTCCCACCAATAGTCAACAGGATCATCAACAGGTAGTCATCAATCATCACAACTGCAGTCACAAGGTCATGAAAGGTTGCCAGCTGTGTTTTTAAAATTGACATCATTTGTCATCACTTGCTGTCAATTTTATCTCAAAAAATATTTGACATGGCAAGGTTACCTGTCTTGTTATGAAGTGCTATTTCTAACCATGCCTGGTTAACTATCTACCACATCAGTTGTAGGTACCATAAGAAGATTCTCTCATGCCATACCTACTAGCATATATGAGACATGTGTTAATATTTTCTTAATTTAATAGTTCAAAATGCATCCCTTTCTTGTGGTAAACCACAAGGGACTGTCCTTGGCTAATTTTTGATATGCCATTTTCCTTTGACTATAAGCTTGCATGCCTCTTTTAATTTCACTGTGGTATTTCATGAGGCTTTGCTCATCAGGGTAATGAGTTTGACTCAACAATGTGAATTCAGGGTTCTCCCTAAACATTTCCCAGTGCTAAGGTATGGGGTCTTTTGGCATGCCATATTATTCTGCCAAAGTTTTTGGACAAAAACAATCCCCCCTCAACGCATACACATGCAGTGAGACAGCCTAATTTTGAGCACACAAAATGCTAGGAAACTCCAGTGTGCTTGCAACACACCACACCATCATCACAAAACAATTATCATGCAGCTACCACATGCTTGGAACACACCACCGTGATGCTGAATGAATATCTAAGGCTCAAGAGAGATGCAGCAAGAGCTGTGGCATCAAGTCCCATGGCACAGTTGGCAAAACAAAACACAAAACACAAAACACAGGTAGAAAGAGGCAGCATTTTTTCAAAAAGAACCAATGAGGGCAACGTCCAAGAAGACACTCCAACCGCAATCACTCTTCATCCACTTACAATTGTAACAACAGAGTAGTCACCAATTCTCCACCTTTGTGATGTGGCACAATAGCATTGATGAGAGATGTATGACCAACTAGCGCACCTAATAAGCCTGTGTTTTTTGTTTGCCTAGCCTGTAATCCAATTCATTTAGGACAAGCATTCATATGGAATCCTGAAAAGAAGATGTGTTGTGTTCAGACATAGGTGTTATCTGCAATAGCCTCATTTATAAAGATCAGTGACACTCTGGGTTGCAAATTACCCAGTAATTCCCCGGGAATTTAGAATTACTGTGCAACTTAACCTTTTTTGGAGAAGTGGCGATTCCCCACCTAGTGAAATTACTGTGCATACAGACACATACAAATAAAGTCTCCTACTTGGGGAACTGACACTTATGACATCACAATTTAGACTCCTAATTGGGGAATTACTGGGGAATTTTGGGGAATTACTTTACCAGATACAGTAATATTTTGGGGCTCTTGGCATGGGTAACATTTTCGGTAATTTTTCTAGGTGGCACTACAGCCATGGTGAATGCTCCCTTCACTACAAGGAACTTATGCTGACAGCCCGTTGTTGAAACAAAAACTGTCCCAAACTCCACTGCTTCAACAAATGATGAGATGAAGAAGATCATCAATGAGTTAAGTGCAAAGCAACAATGATATCCAATCTATGATACTTTGAGACAACTCACTTGTGATCACACTAACCAGTGGAGGTCGCATGAGCACACTACAAACGAATTGTTAGTAAGCTGTTAGTAAAAAGCAAAAGGCTTACTAACATGTGCATGTAGGTTTTATACTAGGCAGAAACCTTCTCGAAATCGGCTTGTTAGTTAATCTGTTAGATATTTGTGGCTCCTAACAAATTTCATCGATTTTCCAATTTACTTACATACTTACTAACAGGTCCGTTTTTGTTAACAGTTTAACTAACAGATAAGAATATTTCCCGTGCCGATGAACTCATATTTCCTTACTATCATATTTACTAACAAGTACTCCCCCCTCCGGGTAGTAGGAGTAAACACGTAAAATAACACGTTAACTCTGTCCCTACAAAAACCATTTTTGAAATGTAATAATATTATTTCAAACTTTAGTTTATGTTGGACTAAAAACAAGCATGCTGGAGAAAACAATTGCATCATTACACAAAACCTGTTAGATTGATGCGGCATGAGAGGAAGGTCGTTGGGAGTGGGGACTGTAATTCATGGTTGTTGGGAAGATGGTAGGTTAGTGGCAGATATTTTGAATTAAATAGATGGGCACATAAAAAAGTCAAAAACTCACCACACAGGAATGTTTAACTCTCTTGCTTGTTTTCTTCCTGTTAGACTTTTTGGCGAGAGGAGGGTGGGGCATGATTTGTGGTGTGTGTTATTCATGTAGAAGTGTAGTGAAGGAAGATTGCAGGTGAGGGATGTCGAGTTACAATTAAATAGTTGGGCAAACAAAAATGTCCAAAACTTACCATGGGAGTTGTCAATTGTCCTGCTTGTTTTTGCCTGTTAAATTGCTCCCATGGGAAGGCACGACGTGAGGGCATATGGGGATTGTCATTCATAGAGGAGGGGTGGGGAGGTAGACCACAGGTCAGGGGCATTGAGTTACAATGAAATAGATTGCAAGTAAAATAATGCAAAACTCACCATGAGATTGGTCGATTGTCCTGCTTCTTTGTTGTCTGTTAATTTTTTTCATGGGAGGGCACGGCATGGGGCATGGGGTTGCAATTCATTGACAATGGGCGTGGAGGAAGATCACAGGTCAGAGGCGTCGAGTTTCAACAAAACATAGTTGGGCAAATGGAAGCCAAAACTCACCATAGGAGTGGTCATTCTTCCTGCTTCTTTTTTTGGAAGTTAGATATCTGGTAGAGGAGGGCGCAGCGTGGGGGCACGGGGTTTGTGGGTTCTGTTCTTCATAGAGGAGGGCCGTTGCAGAATAGATGTCAGGAAGCACGACGATTTTCAATTAAATAATTGACCAAATTAAAAAATTGGAATTCTCACCGCTCGCATGGTCAATTGCCCTGCTTCTTTTCTCGTTGTTGGATTGAATCCGTGGGAAGAGCGCGGCGTGGGGCGTGGGGCGTGGGGTTTTGAAAGTCATGGAGGGGGAGTGACAGAAGATAGCAGGACAGGGCGTGAATTTCCAATTAAATAGTTGGGCAGAAAAACATTGCAAAAACACAACAACCAACCTACCTTTTTGCCACATCGCAGGGTGCCGTGTTGCCAAGAGCTGGGTCGAGAAGATGCGCCAACTTGCAGCTCAAAAGTCCACCAAAATGCTGAGATATGAGGGGGAGATTGTGGGGACGATCGGAAATCCCATCTTGCTGTAGTGAAGTCAATTTTTATGTGCCACGAAAATAATGGGCGCGGCAACTGCATGCATCGTGCAACACCGTTCACACAAGGCGATACCTTCTATGTGTCGAAATTGACATAAGAAATTTCGCATAAATGATAATGATATAAAGGTCATACATAAAAAATGAAATACTAGAGACAACAAAATTTTATCTAAGACAAAAAAATTATCATGACATAACAGCATGAAAAATGAACATATATTATCAAGACACCATTCAAACATGAACAGGCAAAACAATGATCAGCTGGCAACAACCCCAAAATAAAGTTCATTTTGTGCAAGCTTTCATTTTGCCTGAGAATTGATATCATTTCATGGTGGATTTGGTATCATAAACTTTTACTGATGAAGGCTACACTTCAAGTTTGGTTGAAGTTTTGTGCCATAAAGTATGTTGATTAACTTATACTGTACTTGGTATGTGAAAGGGTGACTGTGAGGTTTGGTGATATCATAATCTGAGTGGTATGTGGGGAAAAAGAGCATCCATGTGTAGTCCTAAAAGTAAGACATTATTTTTGGTGTCATCCAGGAGCTTGATGAAAAAAAAAAAAAAAAAAGAAAAAAAAAAAAAAAAAAAAAAAAAAAAAAAAAAAAAAAAAAAAAAAAACAAAAAAAAAACAAAAAAAAAAAAGAATAAATAAAACAAAAAATATAAATATAATAATTTAAAGGACATAAATAATATTTGAGAAAGAACATTTACTAAAAGTAAGAATTATTTTTTTCATCCAGGAGCTTGATGCTCACATATTTCTTTGGCATCTGTATAGTTGCATCCATTATCCAATCAAAATTTTCACAATGCTTCTTGAGAGAAAAACAACAGATAATCATTCCATTTGATCATTGTATCTATTATGTCAGTTCATGAGATATTGTGGCAGAAGTAATGTTCACATCAATCAAACAGAATTTGGATGGATGTGCTCACAAGTGAGATAACGGGAGGACTTCCGAAAAGTAGACAGGAGAGAGATTTTGAGTATGACAGATGTCAAAGGGCAATAAAGAGGTAATCAATTGTCATAAAGTATGCCCATTAACTTATATTGTACTTGGCATGTGAACTTGTGACTGTGACGCTCAGTGGTATCATAATCTGCGAGTGGTAACTGGAGAAAAGTGAGCATCTCAAAAGAGTAATATCATATTTTTGTCATCCAGAAGCTTCATGCTTGCTTATATCTTTGGCATCTGTGTAAGTTGCAACCAAAATTGCATCAAGTTGTGACAATGCTTCTTCAGAGCTAGGTTGCAAATTACCCAGTAATTCCTCAGTAATTTAGGATTACTGCTTGTAATATTGCCTTTTTGGAAGGAAGGCAGTATTTGTCACAGTGAAATTACTGTCAAACTAACCTCAAATTAGGGCTGGGGTATTATGGAAGTCAATGAGACTTGGCAAGCTGAAAGTTGGACATTATTATAGGAATGGATGATTTGATCAAATAGGTTGATTTTTAATACAATATCATCATCAAGTCCTCTTTAAACGTATTTGGAGCGAGTGCACTTGAGCTTGAATTGGCATTGAAGATAGGATGGCATGTCTCCATAGAGAGGCAAATAACAGTATTGCTTAATTAATTCACACTTCTTCATGGTGATTGGTATAATACAATTGTATTGCTGCGCTGCAAATTACCCAGTAATTCCACAGCAATTTAGAATTCCCTGGTAAGGTTGCTTTTTATTAGAGGCGAGGTGGTTCTTGTCACCAAAAATTTATGTGTAACTATTAAAAAATTAGGATTGGAGTTAGAGATATCAATGAGACTCCTATACTGACAAGTCAATGGAGAATACACAGCCAGTTATGGGGAATTACAAGGTGACTGCAAAGTTATTTTTGGGAGTTTGATGACAGTAACAAAGGAATTAATTTGCAACCTAGTTGTATTGTGCCCAGGAGACGGTCAAACATTGCAAATGATGATGTTAGAAAAGGTCTTGATGCTACGGTTAATGTAAAATCATTGAATATGGCAAACTTGGAGTGTGCTCCTTTGGATCTTTTCATTCTTTACCAACTGAACTGTAACAATCACTCTGGAGACTGCTACACATAGTGCAGCTATAATAGAAGAAGCATGTCAAAAGAGCCAAGAAATGACCAAATATAGCACACTGAAAACAATTGATGCTTGTAGAGTAGAATACACTGTTGCAAGTGATTAGTGGTGGAGTGTACATTATCAGTATAGACAGCTGAAATGTTTGATGGCTTGATTGAATATTATACATGAACAAATTGTTGAAGACAGACAGAGCCTATGGTCAAATGTAGGGTAGCATATTCCTTAAAGTAATGAAAAATTTCAATTTCTGCCATAAAACTCTGCTGTTGGAAATCTAACCAGGTCTCTTTTCATTGATCTTACCTGTGAATGGTATTTTGAATTTATGAGTCATTGCACTTTTTGGTTTTTTTCATGAACTCTGTCACAGACTGTCACAGAACTCTGTCACAGTATTAGATTTTGTAGAGATACCTTTTCAAGTTTGTGACTATGAACTCTGATGCATTCTACATGTGAATCAAGCACTAGAATGGCATCTTCCCAATAGGAATGGGGCAGGAGAAAAATTGTGTGTGGTATTTTGGCTAAGTAATTCAGCTGACTATTTTATCAATCAAACACACAATTGATTTAGTTAGGGTTCAACTTCTTTTATGGAAAGTTCCTGAACTCTAGGCCTTTGTAAATTGATCTTATTAAGGGTGCTTTGCAGCATAGGATTGAATTTGGACGGCAAAATTTTCATAAGGTTGATTGTTGGGTGTGGGCCTATTTTAGACTCCCAGCTTTCCTCGAGAGTGGGCCTATTTTAGACTCTCAGCCTTCCTCGAGAGTGGGCCTAGTTTATACTCCCGGCTTCCACGAGAGTGGGCCTAGTTTATACTCCTGGCTTCCACGAGAGTCTTGGTAACTACAAAGGGGGAAGGTACTCCATGGGAGTTATAGGTTTGGAGGGGAGATGCTGTTGTTGGAGGTCAAGATGCCATAGGGGAGAGATGTTTATTTGGCGGTGGCGGTGGCGACGGAGGGCATGGAACGGCATTCAAGAGAGGAAGAAGGAGGCAACGATGGAGGAGGCAGGAGTTGGAAATGGAGGATGGAGACAAAAGAGGAATCAAGAGAGGAAGGAGGCAACAATTTTGACATGAAAGATATCAGAGCACAGAAATCAGATCTCGTTTCATCAAGAGAGTCAATGCCCACAAAGGACAAGGGTACCACAAATGACGCGACCACGATCACATTCCATGCAAATCAATCAATGCAAATCAAAACATCACCCCTTCTCCCCAGTCCAGTTCAAACAACAAACAAGAGAGGAAGAAGGAGGAGACAATTTTGAATCTTCATTCAAGGAAGGAAGAAGGAGGCAACGATGGAGGAGGCAGGAGTTGGAAATGGAGGATGGAGACAAAAGAGGAATCAAGAGAGGAAGGAGGCGACAATTTTGACATGAAAGATATCAGAGCACAGAAATCAGATCTCGTTTTGTCAAGAGAGTCAATGCCCATGAAGGACAAGGGTACCACAAATGACGCGACCACGATCACATTCCATGCAAATCAATCAATGCAAATCAAAACATCACCCCTTCTCCCCAGTCCAGTTCAAACAACAAACAAGAGAGGAAGAAGGAGGAGACAATTTTGAATCTTCATTCAAGAGAGGAAGAAGGAGGCAACGATGGAGGAGGCAGGAGTTGGAAATGGAGGATGGAGACAAAAGAGGAATCAAGAGAGGAAGGAGGCGACAATTTTGACATGAAAGATATCAGAGCACAGAAATCAGATCTCGTTTCGTCAAGAGAGTCAATGCCCACGAAGGACAAGGGTACCACAAATGACGCGACCACGATCACATTCCATGCAAATCAATCAATGCAAATCAAAACATCACCCCTTCTCCCCAGTCCAGTTCAAACAACAAACAAGAGAGGAAGAAGGAGGAGACAATTTTGAATCTTCATTCAAGAGAGGAAGAAGGAGGCAACGATGGAGGAGGCAGGAGTTGGAAATGGAGGATGGAGACAAAAGAGGAATCAAGAGAGGAAGGAGGCGACAATTTTGACATGAAAGATATCAGAGCACAGAAATCAGATCTCGTTTCGTCAAGAGAGTCAATGCCCACGAAGGACAAGGGTACCACAAATGACGCGACCACGATCACATTCCATGCAAATCAATCAATGCAAATCAAAACATCACCCCTTCTCCCCAGTCCAGTTCAAACAACAAACAAGAGAGGAAGAAGGAGGAGACAATTTTGAATTAAACAACTTTGGGTATGAGGACCATCATGGGAGCAAAGAGGTCACGACAGGAGACATCATTGGAGGGGGGGATGCTGTTGGAGGGGGGGAGAAAGGTGTACAATTTAATTGCACATTGTTAGCTTATCCTCTCTGCTTGAACTGTGAAAACAAACAAAAATCATTGTCTCACCTTGTGCGCAGGATTGGTTGACAGGGAATTCTGATGGCTAGTGGTGGGTGTTGGTGGCACGGCCTAATTTCCTCTGTGGGCCAAGATTTCTGTGGTAAAGTTGAGAGGAAGGTGAACAATTTAATTGAAAAATGTTAAATTGTCAGGGAAGGCAAGAGTGAAAACAAAAAAACCAAATACAGTCTCACCTTGCGCGTCACATACTCAGTGAGTTTGCTCCCCATGTGTTCAAGATTATCTGTTGAGATGGTAAAATATGCTCTCTTTGATGGCCTCTATCTCTGCCATTAATGATGTTGATGACATGAATGGGGCAGATTCATAAAGTGCTAATGCTGGAGATATGAAAAAATCAACAATCGTGCTGATAGCACAGACTCAGTGAGCATGCTCCCTATCTGTGCCAGATTATCTGTTGAAAGGATGATATCTGCCCTCTTTGACGGCCTCTGTCGCTGCGATTATCAATGTTGTTGACATGAATGGGGCAGATTCGCAAAGTGCTAATGCAGGAGATGTGAAAAAAATCAACACTCGCTTTGATAGCACACATACTCAGTGAGTTTGCTCCCCATGTGTTCAAGATTATCTGTTGAGATGGTAAAATCTGCCCTCTTTGACGGCCTCTATCTCTGCCATTAATGATGTTGACGACATGAATGGTGCAGATTCACGAAGTGCTAATGCAGGAGATATGAAAAAAATCAACAATCGTGTTGATAGCACACAGACTCAGTGAGCATGCTCCCTATCTGCGCTGGGTTATCTGTTGAAGTGGTGAAATCTGCCCTCTTTGACGGCCTCTGTCGCTGCGATTATCAATGTTGTTGACATGAATGGGGCAGATTCGCGAAGTGCTAATGCAGGAGATGTGAAAAAATCAACACTCGCTTTGATAGCACACATACTCAGTGAGTTTGCGCCCCATGTGTTCAAGATTATCTGTTGAAAGTGGTGAAATCTGCCCTCTTTGACGGCCTCTATCTCTGCCATTAGTGATGTTGATGACATGAATGGTGCAGATTCGCAAAGTGCTAATGCAGGAGATGTGAAAAAAATCAACAATTGTGTTGATAGCACACAGACTCAGTGAGCTTGCTCCACTGTGCTGGCTTATCTATCATATTTATTTGCTGCATTTTCATTAGAGAAGTATAACCATACGATGGCAGTATACCTAGGGTATAGGCAACTACAAAAATGTGAATGTTCATAAAAAAAATCTGCCTAGGTTTTCATAATTTAGCTGAACAACTGTTGTTTTAGAACCTTGTGTTAGTAAAATTGTAAGCAGTTACACCAATGGGAAAATATCCCGAGGATCTTGCTAACTGTTAGTAGAAAATGAGAAAGAAAGCTTGACTCCACCCTTGAACCGACCGTTGAACCTGGTGTTAGCTATTCTGTAAGTAAAAAAATCTTACCTACAGTGCAACTAACAGTGATATGAGCCTTCCTAACAATTCGTTTGCAGTGCAGGTGACTCTGAAAAAACTAGCCCATGGCACATGAACCCCGATCAAATACCATCGTGCAGGCTGATCATGTCTTTGTGGGTTTAGTTTTTACTCTGTGATATTTAGAAGAGAAGTTGTTAGCAAAGCTACAACTGTAGTGGTCTGATCTGTCAACAGCTCTGTGATTTCTTCCATGGCACTGATTTGCTTGATTGATAATTTTGTTGTTTCGCTACATGACTCTGCAGTGAATCAATATGCTTTGATTGGAAACAAGTGTCAAAGATGGTATTGTTTGGGAGGTGATTATCATACAGTGGAGGGATTTGTAGGGTAGATTAGAGTGTGGGCACAGTGATTCATGTGTGTTGGCAGGCTTGAATGCAACAAAATGTCAAAGATGTAAGGTAGTGTGATGCACACAACAGTGATAAAGACACACTTTGGAATAAACATTATGATGCGATCAACCAGAAGACAAGACGGCAAGCTGGTGAACTGTCATGATGTGGGTTGATTTGCATAAGTTTGGATCCAAATTTAGCAATACTGTTCATCCGTGTGATGATTTGTTAGCTTGTTCTTAAAAGCATTAGACAATTTTGGATACCAGTCATTTGCAGTCGTGGTGAATAATGGGCGATGGAGTGATTTTGTTTCATGTAGGTAACATCGTGTTGTGTGTTGGAGGGGGCTGTTGACTAAATAGATATCCCTCTTGAAAGGCTGAGCCAAGCATCAAGGTTTTTACCTCAGATTGATTGATTCAATACAATAACATAGTATGTTATATTCATAAACATCAACAACAGCTCAACTTGTATCAATTCAGTCTTGACTACATTATCTTCTTTCATGGTGTAGCCCTTGAAGTAACATGAGTGCAAAGTTGCAGCAGTAACATTCACGAAAGATTTTTTGAAGCTTTGTTAAGAGCATCATTCTTGACATGTTCAACAGAACTGTTCACACAAGATGTAGTTGTAGTGACAATGCTTTAATGATTTTTCGTCACGAATGAAAAACTGTGAATTGGACTGTCAACCAATTTGCTCGTATCCAGCTTTTCCTTTGGGGTGTTGTCAAATGTTTCTGTAGTTGAGTGCAAATAACACAGCGAGAATCCAAATTGCTTGATTTCAAAGGCTGTGAATCCCAACCTGGTGCATATTGTGGTGCCATAACCATCAACACCAACTTTGCTTGAAAACATAGTCTAGATTTATTGTTTACTTGATTTTTGAAAAATGAACTACTAAAACTAGGAGATTCATTGATAGAGAATAATTTGTCGGTCAATGAATCAACATCAAAACAGTGAGCTCTGATGTTAAAGTCATTTCTTTATGAAAGCATGTTGATGCTGAAGTTCCTGAAATGAACTGGGGCTGGCTTTCAATTAAGCTCTTCAACTACTTCTGAATGCCACTCAACAACAAATGACTCAAATTCTGCAGTATGAACACATCCATGATACACATCAAAGTAATTGGCAACTAGCAGAAAATATGAACAAGAAGCAAGAAGTTGTTCAGTTTTTGCATATTGTATTGTGATTCAGCACAATACATCAACTCTATTTACTGCTATTTAGAAGGTCACCCTCATCACTTTCCCTGGTCTTGCCAGCCAAACTGTCACCAAGTTCTTCTCTGGGTCTAATTAAACTCATAAGGGACAGACACAATAGGAACAGAGCAATACAGCAACAGTACTAGCAGGGGGTCAGATCAATAAAGGTAGCTGACAACATGCAATTCTTGGCTTCACACCACAACCCCGCATCGAACACAAAGATGTTTCCTTATGAGTGTTCAACCAAACAATCCGTGCCATGTGTTCAAATGAAATGGGGCATTACCCATCACATCCAGCCACATCTAAAATTCCTCTTTGTTGACATGGAGTTAGACAGCATGACGGGCAACTTTGTGGTCTGCTATTGACCAAGACTATTGACAACTATAGATGGAATTGAAAAATGTTGATAGTTTTGACACAAATAGTTGATATTGTCAACCATTGTTGACTAAAAAGGTGATATTTTGCATGTATCTTGACTTTTTGTTGTTAATATTGATTGGGTGAGTCAATATTATTGACCACGGGTCTCAACCAACTATCAACCAAACACAATGAGAGTGTATTTTCTCAGCTGATGGCAATGCATTCCTAATTGCATTCCAAATAATTGTGGGTGAGAGTGTGGCAATGAGAGCAACATGATGAAGAGATGTTGAACCAATCATGGTAAGCACTGCAGAAGGCAACTATCGACCAGCTGTCAAACTCTTTATTACTTGTTTGTATTATTGACTTTGTGATTGACATATTGACAAGTATCAAAAAGTCATAAAAAATGACCAATGTTGACCAAAAATTCCATAGAAGGGCAAAATATCTAATGTTGCTGGTCAACAGGCTATTAACCACTATCAACAAAAACCCTATTGACCAATCACCAAAATATGGTGATGTGGGCAGTCTTGAAGGAAGTATAATAATGCTGGGCCTTTGAAAACATATACACTGAGCCTCAGAAAGCATGTACGCTGAGCCTCTAAAAGCACATAACAAGGAGGAGTTAAGAAATGCTTACCAAACCATCATGGTTTGTTGGAGGGCCACCAGCAATATGTGTCCCAAGCAGCATATTATGGTCAAAAAGGCACACAGAGAATTTAAACAAGTACCGTGTGAGAATGGGTGTTGCGTTGAACTTACCTGCCACCTGATATGCACTGTTATAATGCACAAGAGCAATGATAAAGGTAATACATACCTTCAAAGGCCACTTATCATCTCCATCCTTGCTGGTGTCTTGGATGATTGTCTATTCACCAGTGGGACAAACTCATCCCACACAGTGTCCCTTCCTAATTTGCTTGCATCTGACCAATGTTGCCCCCAATGTGCATGCATTTGACTGCAACAAGATGCCTTTAGCTCCAATGTCTTATATGCTTTGTGACTTGACATCACGCCAGGCAGAAACAATACATGCGGTGAATCGTCATGTGACCGGTGTTATGAACAAACATCAACGGAGCATTGTAGGTCACACAGTGTCTTTGTCAAGAATAGAGGGTGCAAGCCAACTACGGATTAGCTTATTTAAAACACAAGTATCTCACTAAACCGACAGTCACAGCTGCAGCTACCATAGCAAGGCAAATCAGGATTCAATGTAGTAATTAAAGACACTTTGAACTCAAAAGGCACTGTCCACCTGGTAGCCTTGTGGGATCTCCAACAATCATTTGAACCCCAACAATGATTGGTTGACTTGCCTGCAAAAGCCCCAAGCTCCAAGGTTGACCTCCAACAAATGCCCACCTACCATCAAGTTTATCCCCTTAGAACCAAGCAGTCCCAATGCAGGAGCTCCAAGGCTGGTGATGTTGCCAGCAAGTGCTCATGATGCCTCCCATCCATCTCAATAGGGGCACTTGTTGAATTGACTGTGCCATTCAAACTAACAAAAGATTCCTTTGTGACTGACAGCATTCCCACCTAGTTAAAGAATGTAACCAAGAGAAAAATCCAATGTAGTGTTGCCAAGAATCTTGCACAATGACCACATGAAGGCTTCCTTTACCACAAAACATGCAACTGTCTGGAATATTAAGCACCCAAAAGCCATCATAGATTCAGCATTGCTAGTGGAATGTTTCTGCAGCAAATGAATTCCTACATTTATCACAAGATCTCAAAACAGGCATACAAGGAACTAATACAATTCCCTCAAACACAAGGCAGGAGTGATATATAAGAGGTTCAAAGATATGACACACACCCGCATTGTCTTATGCCAGGTACTAAACAGAAACAAGGTGCCCAATCATACTTTGTCCGCCATTGGAGGGAACCTCATCAGACATCCTGATGATTTATGAAACCCACTTCTTTAAGATACTTCTGAACAGCATTCTTTCAATGAATACTGTGCTTTTCAGCTTATGACTCCACCAAAAGGACCCGAATTCACCAAGATGATATTGTCTGATATACCAAGAACGGTGGACAAATACCGTTCATATGTGCTGCAATAGATAGATGTAAGGTTTGCTGCACGCTGCACAGACAATTTGGCACATGATTAGACAAAGCTAACACTGAATGCTGAAGGTGACATACAAAAGAAGATTGTACCTGGATTGTGGAAGCACAGAATATGGGACATCAGATTTGTCCTTTTTGTTGATGATTTTGGCATTGAGTTAGAATATCTCGGCCATTTAATTGCTGTTCTGAAGATGTATATTAATATTGCTGTAGATGTTGAGGCAAAGGAGGTTGTGGATACAGATTTGAACTGGAATTTCAAAAGGGGAATGTGCATCTCATGATGCAACAACACCTTAACAACACTCTTGTTCAATTAAACAATATCATGTCATCAAAGAAGGAAGGCTCACATGATCAAACACTGCACCAGCTTTGGAGCCATTGAACGATTTGCAAAACGTGATTTCTCTGCACATGTTGGAAAAGAAGAACACAAATATGTTCAGAGGTGGACTGCACAACTCTCTGGTTTGTGCTGGACACCAATGGGACATGAGACATTGATAATGACATTAAATGCCCTTGCTGCATAACAATGGAAGCCAACAAAAAACAAAAGCTCAAATGAAATAATTCCAATTGTTGCGCAAAATAGGGACTAGATGAGCTCACTTGAGATAGTTAAATACTAAAGGAGCCACATTTCTTTGTATTGTATGTCATCCATCTAACAGACAAAAATGACTTCACTGGTAGAGTAGAAAAATACTCACAACCATACATTGATCAATTTTCCCATTATTTTGTAAGTTTGTTGTTTCTTTCACAAGATATGGTCCATTGAAGGCAAAAGATAAAAACAATGATTTATTCTTGTAGGACTTTGGTATAAATCTACATAAAGATACCGTTGAAAGTCTATTGCACCAAATTCTTGTTTTATTTTACTCATGATCATTTTTCAGTATCCACTGCCTGGCTAGTTAGTGGGTATCATCATACCAGAAAAGAGAATGCGGTTCCTATAATGTTTAGCTTTCATACTTCATTGTAAATTGTAAGAGGGACATAGTCCTCGTTATAAATAGCAATGCTGTCCCTCTTTGATGACTGAAACCTGAAATTTGTAAGAACTTGTGTTGATGACAAGAGTAATATTATTCATAGAAGGATGTCCTGGAATGCCAAAATCATACTTGCAGTTATGTCATTAGCAGAAGCTGAATTGGGTAGCCTCTACATCAACCCACACATAAACATTCAAGAAACAGCAAATATTGGAAGCAATGGACCATCCTCAGCTGCCTGCACTGCCATCCAAATAGATAACTCAATTGCAGAAGACAGAAAGGACATTCCATTTGTAGCTAGACAAGAAAATCAATCAGAAATAATTAAATTTTCTGGCAATCCAGCCTGCACAACTTTGCAGACTACTAGACCATGTACCACCCTCATGGCCATCACAAAACATGAGAAATGAATTTCTAATCCCTCTAAAAAATCTGATGAGATACTGGGACACAAACATACTTAGGCTACAGTAGAGTTATTTACTTTGAAAGTATGAATTCATGATTTTGTTGCAAGCAGTCAATATATACGTTGGAAAAGCTAGGCATTCTTGTCATTAATTAGTTACGATCTTATTATTGCATCTTCCTTTATTGTCACTGCCTAGCATCATGGCAAAGAAGAATTCTTTTTATTGGACATGGTTCAGATGTTATAAGACTGTAACAAATTAAAAATGCAACTATATTTTAAGTTTACTTGCAGAAAGTTACAGAATTCACAAAGTTGTGAGTACAGTACAATCCACATCACATTGTTATTGATTTTCCAAAAGTATGCTCTGGAAATCTCTTCTTGTTGGATTGAAAATTATTGCTAATGAGAAGCCTGTTCGCCAATAATAATTTCAAAAATATGTGACCACTCATACTGATCCCGAAACTTAATGAATTATCATAGCTGTGTCATGCCATCATAGCAAATGATGTATGTTAATATACTTCCTTCTGATAAGAAACATGAAGCATCAATTATTTTACCCTTATGACAGTATGTTTGATGTGAATGCTATATACTATAACTAATCAGAAATGGATATGTTATTTTGTTTTGTGGGCATAATTTTTGAGAAGTGCATAATGTAATAATACAACGAGTCATCTGAAGCCTCTCTTAATGTCAAGAATGTGCTGTTCAATATCTTTTGTCATGAAATGGCATTTTAACAACCATTAGCATATTCAAATGTGCCACATAAAACAACAGACAGGAAAACCCAGTGCATAAGCTGAAAGTCATCATGTGATAATATTGGATCTGGATGTGAAAAATTCAAATCCAGACACCTTTAAATAATGGGAACACATGTTTCAAAATTTCAGATGTACTGTGGGAATCTATCTCCCTGGACCTGTTCTCTTGTTTATTGGGTGGTTGGCAATAGTTGACATTGGTTGTGGCATCCACGCAATGGCTACGGATGCCTCACATTTGATTTGACTGATGACGAGGAAGACAATCATGGTTGTATTCTTTTTTGACAAGACAACAAGAGGGAGAGCATGTCCATTACCTCTAAAGATAAAACACAAATAATAACATATCCCAATCTTAGACTGGCTAAAGGAATTTTCACGCATTAATTGCATCCAATCATAGGCAACACACAATGTGCCATATTTTTCACTATTTCTCACTTAGAAAAGTGATGTCAATATCAAGTTCATCAAGATTGCCCAAAATTCACTTCCACTTGAATCACAAAAGTGTGACTTCATGAATCACAGCAATTGAAGCAATACTAACTGTTGCCACAAAGGGCAAATGTAACTGCTATGGTAGCCATGTTCACACCTGAGCTTAGTCATAGGATGCAGCAGGGAGCTCTGTTGCCCTGATTTTAGGAAGGTTTAGCATGACAGTTTGAGTAATTAGATATGTGGTCAGAGGCGCATATGTAGACTTCTGTCACTTTAGAGCTTAGACCGGATTGCTTTGGCACTCACTAAATTCAAAAGGAGCAACAATACATGTGAATGTGGCATTAGAATGCCTCCATCCATTATTTCCATCAGCATCCATGCACATGGGAAGAGATTGGGGAAAATAAATAAAGCATATGTGATACGAGTTGGTGGACGATCAATGTGTTGGTAGATCTGTTCCAGGCTGCAGTTGTTTGACAACATCTTTTGCTGTGAGTTGTGCCGACTTCAATTGCAGTGATTGCAATGCAGCAGAGAAGGAGATATGTAATCTAATCGTTTGGGACTACAATAGAACAAGAGATTACTGTGATGTTGTGGATATGACACAGCTGTGGGATGGGTTGTGAGATGACTTCAAACAGCACTTGCTCACTATGAAAAACATTATGACTATAAGAGACTCAAATGAAAAGCTTCCAAAAAATGCGGTTTGTATGGCATTGAATATTTGATTATCAATAATCAAGTCAAATAAATAGATAGATTATAATAGGGTACATTGGTACAACACAATTTTTTTGTAGCTATACTTTTGGATTTGACCAGTTTACATAGAAATGTATGCATGTCGCCAGAATGCAATTACTCGTGTCACACTGCCACACAATTTCTGGGGACATTGAAGTGTTACCTCTAAAAGCCCCTAGCCACAATTCATCCCTATCACTGAACTTCTGGCATTATAGCTATAAAGCTGAAAGAAATTAATGACAACATCATCAATGATAGATACTATAATCATTGTTGGATTTTAGATCATGCAAATGGAGATTGTTGTGTGCAAAGGCAGACCAGTTATCCATAAGACAGGGTTTGTGCTTTTATCAAAGAAAAGCAAAACGTATCCTTTTATGGTTGGTAGGAGCACTCCCAAATGCTAGCAAAGATGCTAAGCCACAAGGATGCAAAATTAATTTCCCACCAAAAACACCAATCTGTCTCATGGATTGAGCAGCAGCAAAGATAAACAGTATGCAATAACATGGTATGTGCAATACAGGTTTGTGCATTGTTGAGAAAAAAGTCATATCATTTGATGCTGAGTAATATCACTTCCCAGATGAAGGGAGCAGTTACAGGGAACCCTGGGGCTTTGTCTTACAAAACAACCTTGTTTTGCCAGACAAAGAATTTTTGTCAGTTAGGTGTCAGCATAGTGTCTAAACTGACATCATTTTGGAGAAAGGGTATCCATTAAAATTTTCAAAATCAGAAGTGGTTTTGTCTGATAGAACCAATGGTTTGTGTGATTTTGTAATAGGAAATCAAAGCAAAAGCCTCAGAAAAAAACACATCCATTCAGCCAGTACAAATGTGCTCATCTGATGAAACCATGCAAGCACAAAGGGTCCACTATTGAGAGCCCTTTCAAAACTGCATATCATGTAGTGTCACCCCCGATACAAAGCACCATAGTAAATATGGTGCCACTCCTTGTGGACAACACCACATTCAATATGGTGTATCATAACCGGTCCTAACATATACCTTTATTTTGTAAAAATTCTCCTGTTTTTTGCTGCGGCAGATGCTGCATGATTTCATGCCCACCTGTGGACATTTGGGGCTTGGTTCCCAAGCACGGCTCTCACATCTGAACTTTCAGGCTTTTTGCACAGTCCATATTTTTAGGGCCTCTTGCTCATTCCATATCTTTAAGGTTAAGGCCTTCTGCACTGGGGGTTTGGGATGTCTGTTATTATTTTGTTTTAAGTTTTTGAGAGCCAAACCATATATTATGTGGTTTCATCCTGGAGGCCCCAAACAATATGATATCTGATTTTGAAAGGGCTCCAAATAGTCAACCCCAAATAAGGGAACTGAGCCATGGTCCACAGCTATTGTCATCACCACAGCTTAACTGTCAAGTATATCCACATTAGAAACACACCTGATTTTTAAGATACATAAATATAAATAATTAGTTCATTGCTAAACTTAAGAAGATCGCTGCATTATAAGATACCCTTTATGCTATATTCATGTCTGTATGTCTACACAACACTGATCCAATTCATCAGACATCAGACAAAGGCACTAGAAAAGTACATTTTTGGGACAAAGACCTATAGTTCCATATTTCCCCCCACTGTGTGCAAAGTCAGACTAGTTTTCCATCAGACAAGAATGTACTTTTGTCAAGAAGAGAAAATTGATCATTTGATGACAAGTGAAAGCACACTCGAATGCCTATAAAGTTGCCAAACCATGCAGATGGAAGATGGAGAACTAATATTTTCAATCAAATAGAAATACAAACCAGTTGCATGGATTGGGCAGCAGTTAAGACAAACTTTAAGCAGCAACCAACCTTTTCCCCCCTTCAGCCTAAACCTCTCAAAAACCTACTTCAGGCCCGACTTCATTACACAAAAAACTGAAATGGTAACAAACTGGCTGCAACAAAAACCAAACAAAAACCAATCCTTCCCCCAACACCCTATGCCTCTAAAAACCTAGTCAACAACTGACTTCATGACACAGAAAACCTGAAATAGTAACAAATTGAACAAACAAAGTAAACCGAAACAAACCCCATCAAAACCTAATCCAAGCCTTACATGTGGTTCTGTCTGGTGATCACAATGAGGTGGCCTGAATTACTTCAAACCACCTGACGGGGGAAGATCAATGAAGATATGGGTGCAATGGCAATATCACAATGAGCTAATCATATGTAGGGATACCTCCCCCAACACCCCAACCTTCCCAAAAACCCACTCCAAGCTGTTATGTGATACTGCCTGGTGATCCCAACAAGGAGGCCTGAATTACTTCAAACCGCCTATGCTGTGGAGATCAATGAAGATGGGGATGCAATGCCAATGTCACCATGATCTAATCATATGAGGGAACCTTTCCCCCAACACCCCTGCCCTCTCAAAAATCGACTACACACATGACATGTGATGCTGTCTGGTAATCCCAACAAGGAGGCCTGAATCACTTCTAAAGCCCAAGCTGTGGAGATCAACGAAGACAGGGACGCAATGAATGTCACCTTGATCTAATCATATGCAGGGAACCCCGAACATACCAACCCTCTCAAAAATCTACAACACCTAATGATGTCTGGTCATCCCAACAAGGAGGCCTGAATCACTTCCAACCACCTGAGTGGGGAAGATCAATAAGCTAATCAAATTTCAGGGATTAATTTTTAACCCTCTCAAAAACTTGTCCCACACCTCACATTTGCTGCTGTCTAGTCATCCCAACAAAGAGGCCCAAATCACTTTAAACCACCTGAGACAGGGAGATGAATGAAGATGGTGGTCCGATGACAATCTCACCATGATCTAATAAGGATTCAGACAAAGGTAGGCCACACTGTGTGCTTGTGTGGTGCCAGTGAATCGCAACAACAAGACCAGAACATATGGTGCCAAAAACAACAATCGACAAGAAAAGGTTCACCCAAGGAAAATATGGTAAAGCAACAATCATCAAAATGCAGGGTGGACACCTGGGCATTCCAGGAGGATGAAGACAGGGATCAGAGGGACAAGAGTGGGGTGGACTGAACAAGAGGAAGGGAGAAGGTTGAAAGGAAGATAGCCCTGTGAGCTGTCACTGTGTTGTGAAATAACCTACACTAAACCCTAGATTAGACAGCACCTGGACAGAATCAATGTCAGCTGATGCCATTGTTAATCTGCGGAATGGGTATGTACAACACAGCTGCAACTGCTACGTTGTCTCAAACAGTCGATGCCATCTGGTTGGTCAGTACCATTTCTATTCAAGAAAATATAAGGATATCCAGCCAGATTGGCTTTGATAAATAAAACAAGCCATGCATCAATTGTGGTCATGTTTGGCCAACCAACGGCAAGGAATGAGCTGCCAATGGGTCAGGGCCATTGGAGCATCTGAGTGATCTGTTGGTTACCCCAAACTTCTGACTTGTTCACAATGCAATCAAGACAGATAAGGAGACACTCATCCAAAATGATAGGTTGTAAATTCCGGAGGAATTCTGGCAAAATTACTATTTTGGACCATAACGTGATTACAGTACGTGGAGGATTACTGTAAAAGTTGTGAAGTAATTAGATGTCTTTGTCACTATTTAGATCAAACTGTGACACAGAATCTTACAGTAACCTACCGTAACCACCAAATAGGTATCCAGAATGTAGTCTGTCCTTCTGTCCATTCTTGTGACACACGACTGGTTGTTGATTGCCCTTCTCAACTGCACTTGCTGCAGTTGTCACTTACTTCCTCATCCCAAGGGTCAACAACCATAGGAAAAATCAGCCGCCGCTCAGTTAATCCTCCATATCTCCATCAATCACTGTCCAATCCCCCACGCCTGTGACACGGATCAACAAACCCGCTTTGGTCAATGATTTGTATGTTTTTGCTTGCTATTTATTGTGATCAAATATCAAAGTGATAGGTCCCACTTGCTATCTCCACCAATACCTGTCTAAGCACCACGCTCCAGCCACCATCCTTTTGCTGTTGTTACCGTGGATCGATGGCTATGGTTTTTTCTGTGAGTTTATTTGCTTTACTTTTATTTTTTGGATATTATCTATCCAATTGATTGATTCCACTTGCCACCACCCCCTCAAAGGAAATCCTCCATATCTCCACCGATACCCATCCAATCACCATGCACCCGCCACCATCCTTTTGCACTTGCTACCGCGGATCAACTGCAACAGTTTTTTTCATGAGTTTATTTTCTTTCTTTTTATTTTTCAGGTATTATCTATCCAATTGATTGATTCCACTTGATGCCTACCCAACACAGTAGAACCTTCCTATCTCCATCCATACCATGCACCTCCCATCATTCTTCAGCTGTTGTTGTCGCAGATCAACGACAACGGCCTTTGCCATGAGTGAAATTGGATTGTTATTATTTTGATGATATCCACTTTTCTTGTAGATTTCAAATAAAAAATTGCAAACAGCCAATTGTAGCCCCATACCCCAACCAGCCCCACCCCTTATAAGGCACTTTCACCACCCTACCCTTCTTGGAAGTATGGTGAATACAAATTTGATGTTCAGTGTCTTTTTTACTTCATGTTTACACATTTTCTAAACCATTATTGCTAAAGAGTGTGCCTCCTGAATGGGAAGATTAAAGGGATTGTATATGGGTGTTGTCCAAAGAAAGAGCTTGGCAGCAGCCAAGAAGTCTCAACGTCATGAAAGGATGTTAATATCTCTTGAAGAGAAAGAAAAAGATACAAATGAACATTATCAATGAGAGGAGGAGGCAATAAGGGCTAGGAGGTACAAGGGTGCAATCTCCACAAAATCTGTTGATGTCTCTGGTTCTCCAGCAGGGGATCTATCTACCTAGACTTCTCTAAAGCCTTTCTCACTCAAGCCGGCCTCCATCTTCACTAGTGGTAAGAATTGTTTTATGCTCTTTATATAGCTTTTTGGATGCATCAAACTCATTTCCCTGTTTGTCCACTCTCCTGTGGGAGTAATCAACCCTTAAAGTTTGTGCAGCAGAACATAGTTATTTCACACAAGAGGAATCCAATAGCAGAAAAGAAGTTGTCTTTGACCATCGCCCATTATCTTGCTGCTTACTCACTTCCCTTTTCTCATGCCAAAGATCCCCTCTTCAAACAGAGTCCTACAAAAGGCTAGGGCTACCAACCATAAGTATGAGCCTCCTAAAAGGCATCAGGTTGCATGCAATCTCCTCAATGCTCATTTTGCACCCTATCAGAAGACTGGCATGGAATCTTTGCTAGCAGATGTGGATACTTATGGACTGGCAATCTTTGGAGATGGTGCCACCATTGTCAAAACTCCTCTGATTAACATCCTTGCCAGCTCACCAAACAATCCAAGTTGTGTCATCGATGTCATTGACTGTAGCAAACACATGCTGCATGGTGGCACAAAGTATGCTTGGTTTATTGCCAAACACATCTTACCCATTACAAAAACTTGATCCACTTAAAGACAGAATTAATGTTGTTGCTTTTGATGGAGCTGCAAATGTCCAAAAGACTGCAGACTTGATAAAGGAGCACATTACTGAGATACAAGGAGTTGAGCACACCATTGCCACGATTATTGGCAAGTGGACAGGACTTTGCCCCGTCAAAGACCTTTGTCAGTTTTCAAAAAGGGTGAGCACTATTTATTTCTAGTGACAAAGAGAATGATGATGATGTGACCGACAGTCATGACTCGTCGGGGCAGGATGTGAAGTCTAAAGATGAGGCTATTCCTGGTGATGCCTTTGAGATGTTCAAGTTTTGAATGCCTCGGATATGGGAGTATTACAAACCTCATTTATTGAATGATGTGGTTCGTGTATCTCATTTGCTGAGTCCTGATCCCGCCATAATGGCTTTTGCTTCAAAACCAGAGAACATGGATCTGAGGACAGGTTGGCATGTGAACGGTCAATCACCAAGATGTTTGTGCCTAACTACTTTCTTTGTAAAGAGGAACAAGAACAGGAGGAAGCTAGGTTGATTGATAAGTTTTGGCAGGAGCATAATGCATATGGATAACTGCTGAGAATCCTGATTGCATTGCCCATGAGTGGCACAAAAACTACTCCAGCCCATTCACTGAGGTACTTGGCAGGGGGTGCAAGACATCATCTACCTTGTTAGGTATTGGGGAGGCAGAACGACACTGGAAGATCACCAAGAGGAATAAGGGAGGGAACCAAGCTAATTTAGGGACAGAGAAGACTAAGAAGCAGGCAGCCATTGCAGCAGCTTACAGCCATGAGAAATCAAGTCTTCTTCAAAAGGCTAACCAAAAAGCCGGTAAGTTGTACGAAGACAAGGATTTCAACCAGTTTCATGGTAACGGTCGCTGGGAGGAAAGGAAGAGGATTCCCATTTGTCTATCAAGGGAATGGTATGAAGGCTGGGTCCTCCTTGCAACTCAAGAGCACAGGAGATGATCAATTAGCAGCTGCGCTTACTTCAAATATGAAGGTCTGAAGTTTCATGACATTGACGGTCCTCTAAATGGATTTCCTAGTGCAGTCAATGGTTTTACTCTGGAAGACAACTGTTGTGTTCTCTGGAAGTTGAACAAGGATGCCTCAGAGAAGCCTGTCAAGGGAAATGGGTATAAGTATTGCATTTTGCTTTGTTTTCCAGGATTTGATATTAATGAACCACATGACAGGCCACCGCAGAGATACTGGAGTCCACAAGAATTGTACAAGGGTTGTGATTTCGACTGTATGGTGGAGGATTATTACAAGCAGCACCCAGAAGAAGCCAAAGAAATCGGTTTGAAGACTTATAGAAATGATGGAGTGATAGATGAAATGACAGAATTGGAGGCAAATAAGATTGCTAAGAAGAGAATGCAGGTGTCAAGTGATGGAGAGCAAACGGCAGTAGGGAAGCACAATAAGAAGAGGAGGTTCTAATAGTTGCTTTTCCCACACAAATTTAGTTTGTTTGGGTGGGGTTTTTCAGCACTATTTTAGTAATGGTTAAATGTTATTGAAGTGGTTACAAGGTGGATAACAGTCTCAGAATTAATCCTAATGCAGTAATACAACAGTAATATTACTGTACCACAACAGAACATTACTGCAGAATTACTGTAGTGTACAGTAATTTAGACTTAGAGAAAAACATTCGACAGTAACGACAATAATGTAATTTCATAGGAATATAACAGCAAAATTACTCTCAATCAAGATAGTAGGATTATATATACTCCCACCCTAACGGGAACCAAAAATTGACACTGTGACACAGTAATACTTCCGGAACCAACCGGAATTACTGCAGCAATTCCGATTGGTTACTGGTTACTGTGTACTTTGGACAGTAACCAAAATCAGATTTTATAACCTAGCCAAAATGCACATCAGAAAAATCATCTGAGGGTTTGAAATGCCTTGTTTGCAAAAGAAGTATAAACTTAGAGGTATGGAAAATGCCATCTACAGAAAGTTTCACAAGAAATATGGGTAATTTTAGACAGCTGATGTCTTTTTTGAGTTCTTGAATATGATACATATGTAGGAATTTAATATTTGCCTGCAATTTTATTGTTTGTCTGAAATTTTGTCTGTCATGAGACTTTTTAATCCCAATTTCCCTAATTATCTGTGCACAATTACTAGAGATGGTTCTCATTCTGGTCTCGTGCAATTTTTCAAGATCAAGAAACATTCGAGATTTGACCCTTCAAGATTGAGATCTCATCCGAGAATCTCAATCATGATCTCAGAGGCTTTGATACAAGATCCATCCAAGATTCCACTTCAGATCCAGCACGTACGCACTGGCACATATCAGAAATTAGATAGATATGTGTTTACGCACGTACGTGAATTGTAAGTGTAAGTAAAAATCTCATCTTGGATCTTGGATCGCAGTGGTTCAAGATGAGACATAGTCTTGAACGAGAAATTCTCGTGTCTCGATCTTGAGTTCTCGATCGAAACCATCTCTAACAATTACATACACATCTGGTCTCATTGAGGTTTTGTACATTGAACCAATATTTTGTCTGTAAAATGACGTATTGATGTTCAGTGAGAAATCGACAGAACAAGGCCGGTCTGATGGAGAATGTTTCAAACTGAACCAATCATTTGTCTGTAACATGATGTAGTTTGGTCCAGTGAGAAACTAACTGAAGCCCGTCTGTCACTCTGTCAGTAATTTTCAAAATTACAGGCAGAATGATAGACTGGGTCATGGCTTACTTGTGAAAATTTAAGCCACTGATAATGCTGACACTTTTTTGTACCAGATCAATGCCATGCTCCTCTAATAGCAAACATGTCCCACAGAAAAATGAACCTAAACATTACGGTGAGCATTTGACCAGGTTTACAATAACCTGTTTGACTTAAAGGAGGAAGGGTTGAAATTCCATTATGCATCATTGTTAAACACCGTAGTCAGAGACAAAACAACAAAACAACAAAACGCAAACACTATCACACCTCACTCTCATCTTCACCAATTGCACCCTCAAAATCATCAGCTACTGCCTCTCTTGCCAGATCACACCAAATTGTTGCCCTAGTAACCTTAATCACCCTCATCCTTTCATTTGGTCACACATCACCAACAATGGTAAACACCCACTTACTCTTATGTGCTTGATTTTGTGCTGTTGCTTGTGGAAGATTGATCTTTTCCTGGGCCATACCATGATATTTATCAATCTTTGCCTCCAGATTAAATTTGAGAGAGAGATTGGTACTAAGAGGGTAGCAGTTTAATTAACAAATCAATGGTGTTTTGTAGAGGTCACATAAAATGGGGAGGATGACTAATTTCACATTGCAAGTTCAGGTGCTGATCCATGAACCATGATAGTTTTGATGGAAGGGATAGCAAAATTTCATGTAAGAACACCCTGAGCTATTCCATGATATTTTTCAATCTTTGCCTCCAGATTAAATTTGAGACAGAGATTGGCATTAAGAGGGTAGAAATTTAATTAACAAATCAATGGTGTTTTGTAAAGGTCACATAAAAATGGGGAGCATGACTAATTTGACATTGCAAGTCCAGGTGCTGATCCATGATGCCTGATAGTTTTGATGGAAGGGATAGTATAATTTCATGTAAAAATACATATTCAATTGTTAACATGTGAAAAATTTCACTTTATAGTTGTATGATCTGGTTGATGCTTTTGTTTGCATTGTGATATTGGTGGGTGTCATCTCCACATGGAATCTGGGGACAGAGATATCAATGATGACATGTATGGAAGGGGTATACTTTAATTGAAATAATGGAATGGTGTGATCCAGAAAAATAGGAAGGACAACATAATGATGATCTGTCTTCAATGAGCACAAAATATAGTTCCATCCTTTGTGGAACAGAAGGCTAAGGAAGTACTTGATTTTGCAAGACAACAAACAAAGACACATGCTTTCATGAAAGTTCAATACTGCAAGATGACTGTGTAATCACAATTTCGCAAATTATCCACAATTGTACAGGTTATCCACAAATCCTTAACATATCCTCCAGCCATACAGAAGCCTTGCAGATGCCTATGCATGAATTGTACAAGATCTAAAAATGCGTAATTGTGCATATAATCTGCAATAGTGTCAAAGTTATCAACAACTGTACTAGGAATTGATTAATCCATTGGTGAGTCTATAAAATCCTATAATTCTCTAAACACCCTTAACGTTACAGAGAATCTAACTTGATATGCAAATTACTATTTTTTGTTTGCAATGACTTGCACAATTCCTGTGCTTCCTTACAATGCAGGGTTTATATCCATTGGGGTGGGCTCGGTACATGAAAAACACAAACATCACTGAAATTAGCTCCTTACATTATCACTGGTGCAACTTATAACCTGGCTTACTAAGCCAAACTCAGGAAAAGATGATAGCTATTTGGAGCATCTTCCAAGTTGTACTTAATACGGTGGGTCATACTGACTCATGTAAACAAAAATATAAAAAACACTTTATATATTAGAAGATAACATGATTCTCAGTTGCGATAGATGCTGCACACATCCATGGCGGTGAGGTCCGTGGTTAGGATCCCGGTCCCAAATGTAGTGCAATGATGTATCTAGTACGGTGTCGAACTTGGGGTGAGAATGCGCGGTCAGGCATTAGGGCCTACTGCGCTTTCTGATTTTTAGGGCCTATTGCTCTGTCCGGACTCTTAGGGCCTACTGCACAGTGGGTTTAGGGGATGGGATAATATATATTTTACATGTTGTTGTGGGCGGCATGGTATTGAATACATTGCCGTGTTTTGTGTGCGACACCGTATTTTGTACAACTTGAAAGATGCTCCAAATAGCCAACCTCTTTCTTTTACACAATCTGGAGATTGCGGGAATTTATGTAATTTTGCGAAATTGCTTTGATGGACGAAAAAGAATGATATCTTTCGGCTTATGGTATCTTTTGGTCAAAATCCAAATCTTCCCGCCCATCAACCACCAAAGAACAATTGACACCTACCGGTCGACATGCATATAGCACGCACGACGTCTGATGCGATCACGAGGTGTGATGCGTGCTTCGTGCAGCTTCCTGCCTCTCCCATCCTCCATCATCCATGCACAGCATGTGATCAAAAGTTTGTTCTCTTCTCATTATTTCTATCGCTTCGCACTTGGTTCATTCCGTTCCGTTAGGCGAACTCTCCCGTTTCATCAGACAACATCAGAAATCAGCGCCATAACATTTATAGTTCCGCAGATCCTCAGATCGCCATTCGTTTTTAGCGTACGGTTCGCTCGCGCCCGTACTAACATCATCACTCACACCAATCACATACTATTATTGACTTACATCATTCGACATAGATCAGGACTACCCGGTGTAGTCTCTTTCTCAATATTTCCAAACACGAACCAGTCCAATGATGGGAGGGTCGTGTTCTATCCCACGAAGACCCAACAGGGGACGTCGCAGCGATGGCGTTCGCGACGGAGCTGGAAGGAGGAGGCAACGAAGTCGCACGGACACGAGACTTCGTCGCAGTGGTTCGAGACTGGCTCGTCTTTGCGGTGGCGATGATGTGAGTGATATGTCTGCGTTTTATGACTGCGATGTCGTACTTTGCGGCTGACTTGGCCATTGTCCATCGTTACCTTGTTACTCTGCGCGCAGGATGATTCGGAGGAAGATGACGGTCAAACAGGAGGCAGAGGACATATGAAGCGCGCTGCTCGTCACTCCGTGGACGCAGAGGTGCGTGAAGCCATTATTCCATGCATGCATTGTCATCACCTGATTTATTCTTCTTTGGCATTAGCTTCAACCCTCACTCTTTGTCCTGATTCCATTCTGTCATATCCACCATCTCACCTCATTCTTCAAGGTACCCAACCAGTCTATATCCCACTTCTACCCCCCACAAGACAATTACATCCCCAATCCTCAAACCGGAACTCGATCCCCCAAAACCCTAGTTGATCTCTGCATCGATTCCCTCTGCCGCTCGCTCCCCACCAACTTTGACGAATTGCCACCAGGACTGCCGCAAGAACTGGTCGATCGAATATTCGCCAGTTTGACAAGTCACGGAGCGCTGAACTCTACCACCTTACGCTGTCTCAGACGCTGTGAATTAGGCGTGTTGAATTTGGCCAATTGTCGCGGTGTGAGCGACGAGTGGTTCATTCCTCTCAGCAGTACGAGGAGCTTGAGTCCCGTGGCGAGGAAGGGGAAGAGAGATCAGCAGCAGGGACAACGTCCACGGTCGGCTTCGATGCCGTATGGGAAGGCTGTCCCATCTTCTCCTCCGCCGAGGAGCATTCGTCATACGTCTTCGGTCCCGTCGCCTGAATGCTTGGGGGCTACCTCTTCCATGATGGACGTCGATGATGACTATCAGGATTCAGATTCGAGCCCTCAAGACGATAGGGAAGATTCCATGGGAGATCCATACGAAGAAGAACATTCATCCTCCTCCAGTTCTGCCAGTTTTGTATCTGCTTCTTCCACACCTTTCAACGCCCCGTCTTCTTCATCTGATAATAATGAAGATATTGCCGAAGAACGACCGTACTCTCCCCTCCTGCCAAGCGTGTTGCCCCCACCCGACTTTTTCTCCATGAAGCCTCGACCGATGTGGTCATCGTATTCGGGTAATAGCAGCGGTATATGCATGGCGCCTTATCCATCATTAATTCGTCAACCCTCCCCACTTTTACCTTATGCATCCTCGTTACACACACAAGAAAGCTCGGAGTACGCCGAAGACGCAGGCACTACTCTGTACAGTGATAATGAGGATCATCATCACTCGTCAATAACCCTCCTCGACTTACGGGGATCACGCATTACCGATCGAGGACTACTACGACTCTCGCATCCATCCCCGCTCTCCTCACTTGAAATTGCCAAGTTGGACAACTGTCACGGCATAGCGGGCAGAGGCCTCATAGCCTTTGCCCATTCGAATCGATTGCATACGCTGTCATTAGCGAATTGTAGGAGACTTACCGATGAAGCAGTTGTGAACGTGAGTCATTTGGGAAGAAGTTTGGTAGCGGTGAATTTGGGTGGGTGTCGATGTTTGACAGATAGAAGTTTGGAGGGGCTGAGTGGTTTATTGCAGTTGAGGAAGCTGGACATATCTCAGGTATGATGCATTTTTCTTTGTCGCGAAACACCGCATGGAGCATTATCTAATGTTTTGATTCGCAATGAATGCCAGTGTGACCTCATCACTGACGACGGCCTGACCAATCTCCATGATTTGGAACTGATCGAAGAGCTTTCACTCGGATGGTGTCGTCAAATATCGGATGAAGGCATGTCCGTTCTCGCCGAACAACCCAATCGGTCGCACGCTTTGCGAGTGCTCCGGCTGGCACGTTGTCCAATTACTGACAACGGTTTAGAGCATATTGGCACGCTTTTAAGCTTGGAGGAATTGGATTTGAATGGGTGCATTAACATCAATAGTTCCGCATTGGGAGATACTCTGGCGAAACTCGTGCATTTGACTTCTTTGGATGTATCTTATTGCCCAGGAATTCTGTGAGTATGACTATGACAGCTGCCAGCAGCTGTATCTTTTAGTGTTTTATCTAAGTGTTATCCTGCTTTATTTCTACAGGCGATCGTCGTGGCAGGGGAAAATCAACAACCTCAAATCACTCGAGCTCTGCTACTCGAGCGTACGAGACACTCATCTCTCGCGACTCAGCAGCTTACCCATGCTGGAAGAACTCAATCTGGATAGCTGCCCTATCGGAGATTGGACCATTGCCCATTTGGCTGATAACAATGTGGTCCCGAACATAATGTCGCTTGATCTCGCGGATACAGATCTCTCAGACATTGGCATGATGAAGCTTGCCCAGTTCAAAAGCATGAAAAAATTGTCGTTGTTCTATTGCAAGTGAGTTTTTGTGCTCCTCTCTTTGATTGAATTAAGCAGAGGGAGTCTTATATGTTTTCTCGATACCATCTCGTCCTAGTGTTTCAAACGCAGGATTGAGACACCTTGCCTCAATGACAAACTTGGAGGTACTCAATCTCGATAGCAGGGAAATTGACGATAATGGATTGAAATACTTGCGTGGCTTGCCCCTGAAGTCTCTTGATATATTCTCGGGCAGGGTGACTGATCTTGGGTAAGGCTGTCATGTGCATGCTCCCTCATACATCATTCTCGCGTCGATTGCTCACCGTCAATCCATTTTATCATTCAACAACTTTTGCACAGCTGCGCCTATCTATCAAGAATTAAAACTCTCACGTCTCTTGAGCTCTGCGGTGGCGGCGTAGGCGATCTAGGATGTGCCCATCTAGCCACGCTCTCAAACCTCACTAGCCTCAACCTCTCCCAGAATGAACGGATTACCAACCGTGGTGCTGCAGCGCTAGCCGCTCTCACCAATCTCAAGGCCTTGAACCTGAGCAACACGTGTGTTACTCCCGATGCGCTCAAGTTTTTCAGCGGGCTATTGAAACTTCAGTCTCTTGCGTTGTATGGTTGTAAAGATATGGTCGATAGTCCTCGTTTAGACTCGTTGCAGAGTGAGCTTCCTTCGTTGAGATGCCTCCGTTTGAACAGTGCGATGGACGATGATGGTGTCATTAATCACTCTGACTCGGATGATGATACCGATGACATTGACGACGAGAATGAAGAGGGTGCTGCATTGATCGAATCCCGTCAGCAAGGGTTAATGTTCCCATACCACCAATTTGACAGCGATGAAAGTTCTGACGAAAATATCGAAGAATTCCAAGATGCTCAACATGATCACGATGAGATGGAAAGCTCAGAGGATGACAATGAAGTTATAATGGATAATGATTCAGACGAAGAAGATTCAGTTGAAGAAGATTCAGTTGAAGATGAGGTTTGATTCATTTTCCGGCTCTTTGATGAGGAAGAAGAAGAATTGAAAATGATCGAGCTATTATGTTGTAGGTTCTTGTCCTTGCGATGGAATAAGGGGAGAGGATAAAGATGATAAGTCTAAAGTGTCAAATTGATTGCAGCGGTAGATTGAAACAAGGTTACTTCTTTTAG
Organism: Cyclotella cryptica; assembly: GCA_013187285.1. Taxonomy (NCBI): domain Eukaryota; phylum Bacillariophyta; class Thalassiosirophyceae; order Thalassiosirales; family Thalassiosiraceae; genus Cyclotella; species Cyclotella cryptica. The sequence goes on along the minus strand of JABMIG010000265.1, from coordinate 26,417 downwards.
GTGTCGGCATGCATTGCTAATGAATTCTGTGTGAAGCGATGAAGAACGGAGACAACTACTGCCTGTAGATAAGATAAGATTAGATCGGATCTAGAGGACAGTGCCCTACCGCCATAGCAACAGTCAGTACACCATGTGATCATTAGAGAATCTGAATCGCAAATCCAATCCAGAAGCATGTTGTGAATGAGATCGGTAAACATAATTGTACAAGCATCGTAAATAACTAAAATACCGTTATGGTAACAACCTGTAACAACGAAAAAAGATATCACAACCCTATCGCACCCTTTAAAACCAGGTATTTTACCGTAGTTTACCATACAATAATAGGCGCTTGACTGGCCCTTGACAGGCCCTTGACAACCCTTGACCTCCGTCAGAAGCTGTCAGAAGCACACTGTACACTCTGTACACCTACAATACAATACTGTACCCTATATTGGGCTGCATTCCACTTCATCAGTAGATAGTTGCCAAAAGTCTTCTGCCAGCCAAAATGGAATTTTGCGAGCGAACATCCGTCAACGCCGCCTTCGACGCCTACCTTGATGAAGTCGATCACGCCGAGGCCGAAGTGGCAGCGCAGAAGCCCATGCTCGGCTATCCATTGAACTGCCACGAAATGAGACCTCTCCTCCCATTGCACGCAACCTTGCATCGCGACTATACCTTGAATAACTGCGGCGATCCACTTGATAACGTCGAGAAGCCGTGGAAATTGAACACATTGAAGCAGGAGGGGCGGCTAATAACCCGTTTGATGGAGCGGTGGGGAGGAACGCCGCAGAACTGCTGGGGATACATCACTACGGGAGGGACGGAGGGTGTGACGAAAGGAATTGCACTTGGATATGAACGCCTTAGGGCAAGAGGGTATAAGAACATTTTGGTGGTATACAGCAAGGCGTCTCACTACTGCGTTCCAAAGGCTGCAACGTTGGCGGCTCCTTCATGTAACAAAGTCAGCGTGGAGGTTTCAGATACAAACAGTATCAAGTTAGGAAAATTAGACGATGTTCTTCGTTCAGCTCAGGTGTTGAATGTTGATGCAATTCTGCTTTGCTGTACTCTTGGCACAACCTTCTTCGGTGGATGTGATGATGTAGCAGGGGCTCGGTCATTGTTGATAGAGAATGGCTTTGGCAGCAGTTCATTCTACATTCACATCGATGCCGCCCTTCACGGAGGGTTCTGGCAGGAAGACAAGCAAACACCGAAGTATGTTGTCGGAAGGCACTTTGATTCCATCTCAATATCTGGACACAAATGGTTTGGAGGCTTTATTGCTGGATGCTTTCTGGCTACAAAAAAGGGGTCTGCCGATGATGCAACTAGAGACAAATCGCAAATTGAGTACGTGAAAATGGTAGACAGGTTCATCAGTGGTAGTCGAAGTGGGGCACCCGCGGTACTCTGGATGGCGAGGCTGCTACAGTTTGATTGGCAGGCTGAACTTGATCGATGTTATGCCAACCGAGACTATTTGGTCAGTGCACTGCGATCTCTTGGTTTGAAAGTTGCGTCACAGTATGTCAATGTACTCCTGCCGAGGCCATCTGAGGAGGTGGTGCAGAAGTGGCAACTAATGTGTGTTGGAGATGAAGCCCAAGTTCTGTTGCTACCCCATGCTGAGAGACATTACTTGGAGGAATTCGTAGAGGATATGAAGAGGGACATCGAAGCCGGCAATGTCCATCATTCAACAGAACGACTCAAAAGGCTTGAGGAGCCGTAAATCGGACTAGTCTACGTTAATCAGTTGCCTCGAAAGTCATTCACCACTATCTGCTTTCCATATAATGCCAGCAAGATTGGATTTAGCTATCTGTGTCCATTATCATACGATGGGTATTTTGGGCCGAATTTATATCAATTCCACTTTGTAGAATGATCAGTTAGACTACCTTGTATGGTCTGATACAAGTAATTTTTAGTCTCTTTCACAATCTGTCGAATCCTATTTTAGAGCGTTATGAACAATGGCTCTCGATGTGAGTAAAGTCACATGTCGTCTCTTTCTCTGAACAAAAACACGTTCGATTTAGCATGAAGTTCGAACCAAGAGAGGAGATCAAAATCGGTCAAAGCCATAATATTGAGAACGAATGCTTGTTTCACCAAGGGAGAATATTTTACGTGTTCACAGTAACATAGAACATGTACGGGAGGACGTTGCTGACTACAATCTCAGCACCAGAATTCATGCGACACTGCTCCCTCTCGTCCGCAGTCGCATGATCTGACTGATCAATATGAACTTTCCAGATGGCGAGCTCAAGCAAGAATGCTGCCTCCTCAAGCTGGTCAAACGTGTCGTTGTAATAGCAGGAAAGCTTGGCCGTTGCATATGCATACATGGCTTGCTTCCACATGCCGGCAGCAGTTGCAGATGTAGTAGGACTCATTCGAAAGTTTTCCTCAATGTAGGGCAAGGCAACTTCTCTCAGGAATCGCTTGTCAGACAGTCTAATATTTTCTACGGGGGGATACAAATCAGAGAAGGTGACAGCATCCTCATTCACAAATAGTTCCTCGCCTTCATCTTCCATATCCGATCCATCGTAATCGGATGAATTGTCTTCATCCATTTTACTCAGATCGAGTTCTAAATAGCCTCTGTTGGGTAGATCTTCCGCAGAAACAAAGTTCTCGAGTGCCTTTGCCACATGGGCTGGCTTTACTCGCAGATTGCACGAGTACGCCATAACTGTAAGAGTCCTGGACACGATGTCCTCTAGGAACCAGCCGCATAAATCCAACACAATAGTCTCGGCCTGCTCGGGCGAAAAGAGTCGCACCGACTTCCAAGCAACATTTTTCCTGGTGCGCAGACCGTACTGGAAATCGGCGACTCCCCTGGGAGATGGCACATTGTACTGTGGTTGTGGTCGTCCAGCCCTTACCACAGCGAGAATCTTGTCGAGTGTTTCTTCGTGAAAAGACAGCATTGACGTGGGTTGTGGGATCCTACTTCAATTGTAGACTGTTGGGTGATGTATCTTTGGAGAAACAATGTTTGAAGCGAGTGCTCGTTGTCAAAATAAATGATAATTCTAATAACAATATAGAGTGTGCCAAAAATAATGAGGCAACAGAACCACCAGGCCAGTGACAACTATACAATACAATACCGATTCCCACTAACCAAAGATGTCGCGCCATTTTTGATAGCCAGAAGAGTCATGACTGGGTATTGTACGGTATTGTACCATACATAACACGGCAAAAACATGGCAAGCACCTACCTTCAGCCTCCTTCAGCAAGATACGTAGACACAAGATGTTTCTCTCTTGATATTGCAAAGTGACATGTTGCTGGTTCTGTTAAAATTCCATGGTTAGATCAGGAATCCGAAACACCATGAAAAACAAAAACATGGTAGGCACCCCGACTCAGCAAGGCAAAGAAGACGTTGCCGAGAGCAGACCCTCGAAAAAGTAGATTTTTCTACTGGACGGTATGAAAGCAATGAATGACAAGGTTCCGTATTTCGTCAACTATCTAATTATCATATGAATTCAATACAGCGAGAAAGTTGACATGACAGAATCTTCTGTCTTCCGTTCAGAGAATACGTACAGGCCTACTTGCTAAGTATGCACCAAACGACAGGATTCAATGCTCTCACTTACACCCCGACGTAACATATCTCAGACCCAACCCATAGGTATTTAATAAACCATACTACTTCCCCCACTGCCATATCCTCCATACCCCTTGCCCCTAGGGTTCTCCAACTTTTCCCAATTCTTCTCCAAGTTATCCAAAATGGACATATATCCATCAATCAGTGCCTGCATCCCTCCCATCAAATCTACATACATTTGAGCATCTAAAGCTGCGAGGGCTTTAACACGATGCATGTTGACTGGCTCCTCGTTCTTCGTCGATTTTTTCTCGGTATTGGTAGAAGAGGAGGTTTTGGATTCGTCTCCATCTTTGCCACCGGTGGAAGAGGATTGAGAGGTGGATGTCGTTTCAGTGGTGGTAGATTTCGGGAGGTGGGTGAATTTATCGATGGCGTCGGCCCTTTTGCATAAATGGATTGGAGTGATTTCGGTGAGATACTGAACAAAAAATCAAGAACTCATCCACGAGAATGCTCTCATTGAGTAGAGAGAGGTTTTATTCTTCTGCGGCACTCACGCAACAACCGCACCACAACAAACAACAGTTGTGGCGTTCAAGCAGACATGATAACCATGCAATGGATCAAACGGAGTAAGGTCTCACCTGCTAGCATAATACTTGCTTGTCTCACTCAGAATCTTCTCGCACCTCTCCCTTTCCTCCTTCAAAAACTTGCTCATCATCATCTGCACCGTAACGCCAAAATTATTCCCATCCTCCATTTGAGGAACGTGCAGCCCGATGAATCGCTCGAGCGTTCGAATGTTGGAAGTTGCCGTGATGCATGCATCGCGTGTGGATCTGTATAGGGCGTCGACGGTGGCGTTGGGAGATTCCACGTTGGAGGAGATGGTGGCGAAGAAGGCTTCTTCGGCTGTCGAGAGGACGGCGGAACCTTTGTAGGGGGTGGAGGAGGTGAGGGATGCCGAGAGTGCGTCGAGGAAGGCGGGGCCCGATTGGAGGATTTCTTTGGCTTCGGTGGCGGATTTGAGGCGGTGAGATTGAATGCTGCTCATGTTCAAGTGTGTTGGTAGCTTAGAGAAGAGATGCCGGTGGTAGATAACGAAGAATGTGAGCCCGAAATGGAAGATTGGTCACGGCGCTATCGTCGAGGTGTGGCGCTATGGTATTGTATTGTATAGTAATGTATTGTACGCTGACGGCAACAGTTAGTTGGTGATGGATTGAAGATGGATAACGAAGGGCATGGAAAAAATAGCAGACGATGAAAAGATTGGAAGGCTATTGGTGCCAAATATCTTGGCGATCGATTTGGGCTCTTGCTCGTTTGTAAGATATTTGGCGATTATGCCCTCATTCCACCGTACAATTAGCATACAATAGCATCCCGTCGTAGATAGTCTTCACGAGGACTCTCGACGTTCCGGTAGGTTCCGGCCCTCGTCTTCGACCACAAAATACAATACCGGCATGGCCCGATCAACCGCTCCTTCAAGCAAACGTAACGCCGACGCTCATCGAACCCATTATTTTAAGTCAACCTAAGAATGAAGCCATTTATCACCACCATAGCTACCATCATGGCATGTCTCACAGACACCATGGCATTCACACCAAATTTATCAACGTCCAAACTAAGGCCATCCACATGGCTTCACGCCGATGCCGAAAAAATCAAAAAGGCAGGAGCAGGTATAGCCACGTCGCCGCCGGGTATTTTATATTCCTTTGATCCGAATGAGAATGGAAAGCTTCAGGGGACTGGAAATGTCAATGATCGTATCAGCAAGGGAGCTTCGTATATGTCTGCACAACCGAAGGCTGCAGCGGCATCACCATCTATTTCGACCTCTAGCTTAAGAGATCTAGTTAGCCCGAAGTCTCAGTATTGATTAGAGGATTTTGTAGATAGGGTATTCACAGTAACTGCACACGCGTGAAAAATTGGGGCGGAATACTTAACATGCTGAAGTGGAAATGGGACATGGTGTAGGAAAAGGAAAATAAGATCAATCAAATCATGGACGGAGGATGATATGGTACTTCACTGTTTCTGTGCATCTCCAGAAACTGGTAGCGTCATTATTACAAAACTTTCATTTAATTTACCAATACTACATTACCTTGAAGTACAACATGCAAACGTGTCATCGTTTCTTACTTCAGTTGTCACTACAAGCACCAGACTTCTCCTCCAGAGTCGTCAAAAGGGACCACAACCATTCCGAGTTCTCTTCAATAAAATCAATTGCGTTTTGATCCCTCAATCTTCCGTATCCAAATTGATCAACAAAGGTCAACCTCTTTTCATGAAGCTTTTCGCTCACGAGAATACTTGCTTGATGTTTTCCAGCGTCTTCCTCGGATATACCCACGAGAGCCACCATGACAGCCTCGATAATGTCGAAAAGCAAACCTTGCCCACGGTGCAAATCTGTCTTGAGTATTCCGGGATGAGTGGAAACCATTGTATATGCCCCGTTCACAAAGTTCTTGTCATACTTATACAAAGAATCCATCATCATTTCACTGGAGAGGGCAAAGTTCAAGATTCCCTCGTATAAACCAGAGACTTCTTTCTTCCCTGAGGCCAGATCGCGATTCCACATTTTAAGTACTTGAGATGGCCATTTTGTGCCAGATGCCAAAACATTTAAAATACGCGAACCGCTCTTCATGAAACGATGTGCATTTCTATACACGAGATATCGACCTACAGTGGCAATTCCAAATGATTTGTCAACCCCATCTTCATTAAGAAGAGGCTGCGTCCAATCTGGGAAGGTGGCGGCACTGACTACCAAGAAATCATACCGCACGTCTTGCTCTTCCAGTTTGCGTATCAGTTTCATGCAATCGCAAACAGTACCAATGTCCCCACTTATAAAATTGACCGCTCCAGAATCGATAGCGTTCTTGATTTCAGTCACGGCCCTCGATCCACTGTTGGCACTACGACCGACGATTGTTACGCGCGCCCCGGCCGCTGCTAGTGCCAGAGCGGTACCGTAGCCAACACCTCGTGTCCCACCAACGAGGAGGGCGTTTTTGCCCTTAACGTGAGATGATAGTTGTTCTTTGGAGAGGACAGGCACGGGGCCGACGGCCTTGTCGAGTGGGGAAGCTTTCAACCAAAAGAAGTAATTGATGAGGGGTCGAATTGCTATGGCTATCGAGACCACGATGATGATTCGTTTCGAGAACATGATGTCTTTGTGGTAGGCGCAGCACCGGAAAGTGTTGGTCTATTGCGGTGTTTGAGTTGGGTTTTGAGTTAAGCCTGGCTTGAAGGCCTGAATTAACTCTCTCTTATATGTTGTTTGATGCTTGGGACAGTATTGTAGTACTGTACTGGTATGGTATCCGGGCGTGGGCAATCGTGACATGTTATGTTCTTGGATCTTGCGATCCTTGTATGGTATACTATGGTATAGTATCGTATGGTATCTACAGCCGCACATTGGAAACATAATATTGACGAAAAAATAAAATTTAGTGGGCTCGTTCTCGTTTCAGTGAAGGGAGCCGTGTTGACAGGAGAGGGCGCCCCTACAACCACCTGACTGTCCCAAAAGATCCAACGTCAACATAAGAATGTCACGCCCCATGGAGGTGTCACCGAGGCTCCAATGACCTCTAGATACAATGCAATAAAAACATGCTTACAAGCGAGAGACAGAGGGTAATTGAGTTGAGCTCAGACTGGTTTGCATAATCGACGACCAACCAACAACCTCGTTTGGTCCTCTTTATCTCCTCTCATCCGTCTCAAAGCGTCCACGATGATGCGAAAGTCGACATACGGAGTAGCGTTTTGTGCATTTCCATGGTCATTCGCGGCACTTCTAATATCATGGAACTTTGCACCCTTCACTCAAGCTCTCCAAACGCCGCAACTCAAACCTGCGGTAACTCGACGATCTACCATTGGATACATTACAGGCGCAGCATCCAGTGCACTTTTCCTCCCATTAAACAATCCAGCAACCGCCCAAGAAGAATCAACGACCCTGAAACCATCCATTCAATACGAAAATCGCGACCGAAAGCAAAACAAAGAGGCCCTCATCCGTGAAGACTACTGGTACTTCTCTGGTCGAAAGCCACCTCGTCGTCTAGACATTGATGCCTTCCCTGCCGATGATCCTACGTGGAATGCGTGGGGTGAATGTACCAAGAGCGAAAGCACCGGAAATTCATGTGTCTACGTCAGTCTGAAGCAGAGGATTCCTGCTCATGGAAAGTATGCATTTTCGATTTCTTTGGGAGCATCGGAGTATGGACAGCTGGGGAAGATTTTGAGAAGCTCGAATGTAAATTGGGCTGAGGCAGCAAAACTTGTTGATGCAGGGGTGGAACAGAGAATGCCCAGCCCTGCGGTGGATGCCTTGTTAAAAATGGCATTGTTTGCGACTCAAATGCTAACCAGTCCGAATTATTCCGGGCCGTCGCGAGAATTGTTGGTTAGTCGATTTTATATCAATGAATGCGCATTTGCAATAAAGCATCTGGGAAAGGCCATTGAAGAGCGAGATGTGGACACAGCATTGGCATTGTGGGAATTTGGGAAGGATTCTTGGAATTCGTACTTGAGTATTGTGAACAGGTCTATTTCGCCAAAGGTTGGGGATAAGCTTCCGATGATATCATGATGCCACAACAGGTTTAACAAATGTTGTGGCAAAGTCGTGATATTACAGAAAAGGAGTAAACTTTTATGTTGTCAACTGATGTTGCACTGCCGCTTCATTGCTAAACCACAGAAATATAACACGAATATAATGAATTTTACCTCACAGACACGAACTTTTGGTCGTAATCCAAAATCTCATCATGCGAAGTACCATTCTTTTTAATGTATTTTATCACTTTTATGTAGCTATCCGTTGACTACGCAGTCATCATCTCGTCGTCGCTCTCATCACCGCCTCCCAGCCGAAACCTCATACCCTCTTCCCCACCACCTCCTTCCCTTCTCTCAACAAACCCTACACACATATCCCAATAATGCGCCACTCCCTTGGCCTCCAAAATTTTTCTTGCGACTGTCATATTTTGGGCTGATTGAAACATGAATGTATGAAAGGAGCGCTTCACCGCCATTCCGGTCCATATTAATTCGCAGCAGTTGTTGGGGTTGAACTTCTTCCTCTCTTGCTTGGGTTGTTTTTGTTCGCCGTCCTCTCCTTCCTCTTCACCCACCATCAACTCTTCCTCCTCCTCATCTTCCTCTTCATAGAAATCTTCTCCCCTCCATCTCATCCTTACAGTCATCAATCGAATGTATCGCTTGATCGCCTTCTCTCCCCCCTCAGCAACAACCAAGACCAATTTATCATCCTCGCCCTTACCCGGTTGATCGCATTCCAACACTCCACCTGTAATACTATTTTGTTGCGCATTCAAATCGACTTTGGCGCGATGATATGGATGGCTCATATCCTTTACCCAAAACAAAGCCACCTTGACGGATGTTGAGGTATCCTCTGCCAATTTACGGGCGTGCTTTGCAGCCTTTTGCTCCTTGGTCAATTTGCGTTCTTCATTCATTCGTTCGTGTTTCAGTTTGCGTTGATGGATCTGTTCCATAACTTTGGCCTCCATTTTCGATGGATCCAATACTGCTTGATCTCCCAGGACTTTCATGTAGTTGGATAGAGTGAGACGTGTTTCAGGGGAGGAATAAGGCCCGCCGCCTGCATGTCTTGCTGCTCTCGCAGTCGTTCGGCTCGGCGCAGTTTGCGATGACGTTTGCGTTCGGCTTTGGTGAGGTGTAATGTGGGTGGTTTGTTTTTGAGCGCTTCGGCAGCAGCTTTTTGGGCCGGGGTTAAGATAGGTATGGGGTGTTGGATAAGGGAATGTGATTTGGAATTTGTGAGTGATGCGTGTTTGTAGCATCGTTCGATGCATTTGATGTGTTTTTCTTCTGGGGTAGAATTGTCTGCAGGGTCTGACTTGTTGATTTCGTCCTCTTTTACAGCGGAGGAAGCTTGCTTCTTCGCCCTCGAAGCAATTGCTTTTCCCTCCTCTGCTGCCAACTCCTTTCGTAATTTTCCAGGCAACAACTCTGCATCCCACCATTCCATAGCATAGGGCATGGCGCTTCCCGCTGCCAGAATCGCCTCCTTCATCGCTGTCTCCTTCTTCTCTAATTCTGACATATCCGCCTTTTCTTTCGAGTGCTTATACTTCTTCCCACCAATGGAATAATCTTCCACCTCTAACTCAGGAGCATCCATCCTTCCCGGAAGCCGATCTTCAATCACTCTCCCGGCCTCACCCGCTCCATACAACCCCGAACCCTCCACTGCAGCGACTCCCCCCATGCCCACACTGGTAATGACCCTTCCATCCTTCCTCCCACTGACGTATCCACTTTCTTCGGCACGTGCGGCCTGCTGTCGCTTCTTTTCTCCGAGGGCGATGTAGGTCCCGGGCGTGACGAAGGAGATGGGACGTGATTTGAGACGTGGTTTGACGATTTGTCCTCCCGCAAGACGGGAGTCTAGTACGTCCTCTTCGTTGGTTACGGCTTTTCCGCTGTCTTTTGTGCCTTTCGCATCCTTTCCATCTGCAGTTGTGACAGTTGTGAGAGTGTGCGCCAGGTATGGATTTATCTTCTGCTTGGGCTCAGCTTGCTTCTGCAAGCGTTCTTCTTGGCGTTGCTTTTCCAATAGACGAGAGGGAACCGTTTCGGTCAAATCCAGTTCAAAAACACGTGCACGTTTTTTTGGTTCATTGGAAGTCGACGCGCTGGTGCGTTTTTTGTCGTTCGGAAGCTCCGCTGCCACGCCTGTCGTGGCCGTTGACGCCGCCGGTGCCGCGATTGGAGTTACGGCAGGAGTTTGAGCGGTACGAGCCTTGAGCGCCGCCAATCTCGCTTGAATCGAGGCCTGCAGCGCCGCTTTCCTCGCCGCCGGGTCGGCCACTACGGCACCACCGCCATTCGTTTGGACGCCAACTGCCGTAGGCGGGGACGACGAGAAGCCACCCTTTTGTTCAGAGGCTCCGCCATCTCCTTTGCCGTTGGTCGCAGAATCGTTTGCGGGGCCAGAGTCACCCCATCGTCGCTTCTTCCGGCGGGATGGTTCGGGGGGCTGAGGGGGGTCAGCCGTCGTCGTCATGGTTACAGTTGAATGGTGGAGGGCGTCATGGGCTATGACAGGGCTATGACTTCGTCGTTCGCATTGTATTTATTACGTCACGCTGGCGGGCCTCGGGCCTGGGTGATGATCGGTGATGGTAGCAGCAATTACCCGTAGAAGCAATTACACTGCAATTACAACACAATCTCGTACCACAGTAGATAGCAATTGTGCCTTGTCGTGCACTATGTATAACCCATGCTCAATATCATAGATGACGTCAAGTTTTTTACCTCTAGCCATCATAGAAAGAATCTATGATTTATCCGAATCTAAAAAAATCCGTGACGCGTAGTCATCAAGCAGTCTTGGTCGATATTTTCAATATCATAGATTCGTTCTATGACATATCACAATCCGATTTCTGGCCACACATACGCCCCGTCTTTAGACCCTTTAATGCACGGATCATACAAATTAACCCCCTTATGTTAATTTTGTTTAGAAACCGAAGTTAATATTTTATGGCCAAAAATCGGAAACCATGTCAAATTTCACGTCATTAATTTTGGCAAACGTATTCCACCCTAAATGTAATGATATCACGGTGAGGAAAACGGAACTAACTGTTTCCCGCACAGTCTCTTATGAAACCATTTTTTACTAACAATTTACGTACAAAATATTAACCCAAATGCCGTCTGTCCTCGAGCGTGAAAAGAAACAAAGTGATAATTATTTCGTGTTACTAGAGATTTCACACACGCATGACTTTTTTCTAAAGACATCACAGTTTCTTTTCCATGATATTTTGATGGGGACTTTCAACATTCGAGTAACCCCATGCTACTGCTGCGCAAATATTGCGAAAAATACTGGCGCGACATGATGATCTCAGCGAGATCTCAGCGATTATATCTACCTATAATATATAATTACAGTGCGTAATTTTACGAGGCATATCTTATTATAATATATATGATTGTTGCGTAATTTTACGAGGCACATTATATGTACATATATGATGGCTAAAGGTAATTTCAGATTATTTTGGTCCATCAATCCCCATCACTTCAAAAGGTGATTATATTATATAACCATAACATGACACAACCATTATGTATATATCATTGCTCATAGTCCATTGCAATGAATCATTCCAACAACATATCTGGAACATCCAACTCAGATGCTAAAGTTTCTGGTACCAAAACAGATCTGAGACTTCAGGCAACACAACGGCTCTTTGAAGCATCAAATCGATTAAACAATGTTGTTCATGAACTTGAATCATATGTTCAAGTTTTTGAATCAGAAGACTCAACTGTAAGAATGCGAATTGAAGCAACAAGGAAGATCAAGAGATGTATCATTCCTGCCATTGCAAAGGTATCAAACGTGTTGAATGAAGCTGGTAACAGTGTTGCCCTGTTGATCGGTCCGAGTCATGCGATAAATGGGGCGAAAAAAAAGAAAGATGTGTCGTCAGACAATAAACGGAAGAGCATCGACTTTCAGCTAGAATCTTACACAAAGTAACACCAAGAAGTCAAGAGTCGCCGCAAAGCCGACCCAGCCACTCCAATTCTCCCATCCCCATTGAATGGAATTCAATACACTAAAGTGGAAGTGATTGATATTTTATCAAAAAACAACAAACATCAATGGCCAACTATAAATCACATGATAACTTCAAACCTGGTACCTTGTGGAAAGGATACTATCTATCGAATGCTGAAAGACAAGAAAAATAAGCAAAATGCAGCGAACAGTAGTAGAGCAAGCAGCTGATTTGGCAAAGGTTTTAAAGTCATCAACCAAACAAGGAGACACACAGTTACCGATATTGATCCATCGCGGCATCCAATGAAAATGAAAGTCACAATAGCATTTCAAAGTGACGAGATGAAACACTTGAATCTTGGTCGAAGAAAACTGGTTCACTCATTGATTTTATCTCTGTCTTACCTGCAATAGCATCAAAAGCAGCTACAAGAGAAAATATTTTGTTTGGTATGCATGAAAATGGAATGCTTGACAAAGAATAATCCAGATACCCTGTACTACTCAAGATTCTGGGAACATCGTCGAGAGTGTGAGATGAGTTGTTGTGAGCGAAAGACACAACTCTATAAGTTTCTAGTGAATTCCTACTAAAAAAATATCTTCGTAAAATGCAAAATTTTGCAATATTTGCGCCAGTAGCATGCTTTTGTGTTAAAAATGAATATCATCATAGCTCTAAGAGCTCTATCGTACAGTATCGTACCATACCAAAAGCTCTAAGAGCCATCATCCCTGCACACCATCGATCGCACTCCTCCACAAGATTGCTGCAAAATTAAGTCTTAGTGATATTATTTATTCTTGTGGAAAATCAATATGCGAGCTAGTTCATAGATGAGGGTACACTGGTGAGATACAAAGCAGTCCTGGTTCAGGAGAGCATGATCTTGAACCTCTCTGCGATGTATCATACTGCGAATATGTTCCTTCACAAGCAACAGCAACAGGTCTAAATTGTGAGCAAAACTGTTTGCACTCATAACCCCAAAATTGGTACGTTTGTTGTCAACGATGAGACAAATAAATGAGGGTGGCACTGGGTGGAGGTCGAGTGATAAAATGAATAGATGGTAGTGATGAATGTGTGATTGTGTGACCTGTATGTAGTAGTAGTAGTAAAAATGGCGTGAGGTACACAAAGTATATCGTAATAAAAACGTCTTGAGGTACAGAAAGACAAAGCCTAATAATAGAAATGTCTTGAGGTTCATGAGTGCAGCCTAGCTAAATTGTGAGCAAAACTCTCGTATCTACCGTAGTAGATAGCAATTGTGCCATGTCGTGCACTATGTATAAACATAACAACACTATTACGTTGTGACAAGCAGAGATATCTTGTCGTGTACGGTACACGACAACAGACAACTCTACAGTAGGGATTGCCAGGGTATTGCCCTATTTCGCCAATATAGATCTCGTTCTCCTCTCGTTCTCACAAACAACTAGACTCGTGCGATCCACAATGTGGAGAGTTGGATCTCAGGTCGCATTAATCTCTCCTCGTTTATTCCTATTCCCCGTGTCATCCATCGCATCGATTATTGTTCATCTTTGGGAAGAATAGCACAACATTCTTCATTTTTTTGACATCATAAACGATGACAATCACCCAACCAACACAAGACGCCGAAATCAGTTTTCATCCTACTGCCCCTCCTCTTCCGACTGCTCCCACCGCACCCTTTGATGATTATTCCACCGTAGCAACAGCAACAGCCACAGCCATACCCATCGTATCGGCCACGGCCGTGCCGGACACATCCACTACTTTGGAGAATAGTGCCACTCCGTCTTCGTTGCTTCCGGGCGGAACCAGCATCGAGCGAATCACGAATTCGGACGGCTCACTTTCCGTCAAAGTCACGAAAACAACGACACAAGATGATGGATATCATCATGTTAGAATCGAACATTATAGGGTTCCCGCCGACATGGCGAGTTCTGTAATACAGTCAATGGATATTAACGGAATGGCACCGAGCAGTGTGTACATGACAAAAATCGAAGATCATCGTGTGCCTCCGGGTGGGAATTTGGACGAGGCATTGACTGGTTCTAGTCCTGCGGCACATTCCACTCCGGGAATGCCACCTGGAGGTGGTGCTGGTGGTGGAACCACTCCGATTAACACAATGGTGATGAATGATTACGAAAGAAGTCGGAGGAGGAAATGTGCATGCTTTATTGTCACAATGTTAGTTGTGTTGTTTTGGATTATATTTGCTGCCAGTTTCAACAGTTACAGAGAAACCGTGTCAGGATACTCTCCTCCATCGCCTTCGTATTCGTATGGTGATGATTTCTTCAATCCATCCTATCCAACACCATCCTATTCGTATCCAATGTATCTCGACGACGACCAAATATCAAGCTTCACCATGACTCCTAGCATCCGTAAAATCCAGTCACCAATGGAATCGCCGCACCCAACTCTGGACTCACCATCTTCAACTTCATAACCAGCAACAAGGGATGCAATTTCATCCTCGATACAATCGCAAAGAGACGCTGCCATCAATGATGCGAATAAGGAAAGCAATGTGAGGGTGACTCGAAACATTGCCTTGTCCACAAGGAAGCATGTGTCAACATCAGCACAAAAATGTCTGCACCACTTGATTCTAATGTGCACAAAGATGCTATGTGATCATATGTATCTACCACGCTGGAATTGTCAGGCAAATAAGATAAACCCTACTCAATCAACTATCATCATTTCCTCTTGAGTTGAAACCTTTTCTCATTCGAATTTGTACTCTATTGTAGAAGCTTATCTATATCTGTAAGTGAAAAAATCAAAGATATCTTGCATGCCTTCTATGAAATAAATGTCTTAATTACCTTGGAAGCATCATCAACAGCATTTTTATTCCCCAGTGCAATCATCAGTGTTTGAATTTCTTGAAGTCATTGAAATCAAAAGACTTCTCATTCCACACCTGATTGTGGACCTTTTTGAGCAGTTTGGGACTTTGAGCGAAAAGCCATTTTCAAATGCATGGGCAACCTTTTGTTCTCGACTAAGAGCTCCTTTGATGTCACCAATTCCTAGATGATGGTTGTTGCTTGTGCTTCAGAATTCTTTTCCATCACAACTGCTGATGCAATGAGAGTTCACTTGTCGTATGGCAACAACATGTTCCCAGCAATGTTTGGATCACCAAATCTCAAGAGTGCAAATGCCTCACACGTTTGGAACAGGCAAAAGTCTTTCTATGCACAACCAATCCACTGAATTATCCCACATGTATCGGATTCCAAGGAATTCATCAAGCTCCTGGCTTCTTCACCACTTTTGTACAATCTTTTACTCTTTTCTACAGACTAGACTTGAGTTGCATTGATTAAACCCACAGTTGGTGCTTTGATTTTCATTTCATCCATAAGTTGTTTTACGCAGTGAGGAGCTTAGATTGTTCTTACGACATTCCTCCAGAGCTTGCTTCTTGTATTGAAAACAGTGCTTTCGTGCCAAAGATGTATGTCAAAACAAAGAAGCAAGATGGCCTAACTATGTTATGAGCCGGACTGAAATGAAAAAGCTCTCGACAAAGCCTGGATCTCAGAAAATGGGCCTGATGAGAAGCTAGACAAAATGTTTACAAGTAATTATACCATGAAAACATAGAACCAACAACAAGGTACAAAGCTCTCTTACCTGTATAAAGTTCTTCCAAGTCCCAGCAATCTATTGCTTTTGTGAGATGTGAAATTCAAGTAAAAATAAACCTCGAGCCAGCATTTGTGGTTTTGAAGTTGTTCTTGAGTTACTTCAGGCTTGGTTGGAGCTTTATGAGTCGATCATGAAAATAAGTTATTATTTGGAGCTAGGACCAATATACTTAATGGAAAAGTGTGCTGGTACAAACGGCTGCTTGGTTTGTGATGTCCATTATCAAAGGACATTATTAAAAAGCAATGGCACCTGATTTATCTGGGGAGTTTCCAATGCTGTGTGGAAGATTTTCTAAATGAAATAGACACACTAAAGTTCCTTATTTCTTTTGCAAGGATGACAAACAACAGTGAGAATGATGTGCATCAACAAATGCATTGCCTCACTTCAACTGGAGCCAAAACCAAAAATATGGTCAGTACCCCATTCTCAATGCTGAGTATCAACATCTTTCCAATGTTCCCCATTTTCTCTCAAAGCAAAAGTCTCAATTGCCTGCTAAGACTCACAGGACTATGTTTCAAAAGTAGCAACTTGCACTAAGACTTTGGCCAAAAGGTCTACAACCTACCTCTGCCAAAAGTAGGCAACATCATCTTTTCTCTAATGATATCTGATTTTGAATAAATAGAGGTATCTGCTGTGACAAACCTAACAATCACAACTCTCAGAAGACTGCCCGTGTTTCCTTAGCAACTCCTCTGTGTGTCTTTTGCAAGTCCTACTTGCCTACTTGTGTCATATCTTTTGCTACTGCTATTGAAAGACACTGTGCAGATCATAGCAGTAGCAGGTGTACCTTGCCGTGCATCTTCCTCCATAAAGAGAGTCTGATCATCATCGATTTGGTTGAATGCAACAGCAATGTAACAGCTATCATACCAATGATAAAATCATCTAAACAACTCAAATTCAAATGGGCCATAAATTTCTACCAGTGCCCTGAAGCTCCTGTTGAATGATGAAAACAACACCAAATAACTGATGCTGTTACATGATAAGTCAGAAGATTTTTATCTGTTATACGCTCTTAGGTTGCTCAATGATGCACCCTGAACAATGCTCAAGCTTTTGTTGTCATATCTGGACATAACTAGAGAAACATCTCTGAACTCATGATCTCAGTACCAGTAGGCTGTGCTAAGTATTCAAATATTAAAAATCAGATGAGTCGGTCGGAGACTTGAACACTTTGGGGATGTCTCCTTAAACAAAAAATCATAGGGATCATATGAATATGTGGTTGACATAGGTCAATTATCTACCTTAACTAGTAATTCCAAGGAGCTTCCACCTGGAACATCTAAGGGTCCTCTTCACTTCGGTCCCTGTATCACCGAGTAGCATAATTGGATAAAAATCAATTAGTTAGCTCACTACAGACTTTAACACAAACAAAAATACAAAGGAAGTGTGAAAGTCATAACATATTTGTTTCTCAGAAACAATATATTTTAGGTACATACTCATCAGGTATGTTCTGAGAAACAATAATCCAAGTGAAGCAGTTGAGCGAGTTCAACTGCTCAACTAACAAGCCTGCAATGTGAGACCTTCTCAACTGACAAGCTTGCAGTGTGAGAGTTTCTCTACAAAAATTAATCACCTGAGGATTCATACCAAGTCAGGTAGAATCCTACACAGTTTCATTTTGTGCAATGCAGCATATTTGCTTCATTGCTACTTGTTAGTACAGAATAACTTAACTCAAAAATCAGTCCCCAACAACTCATATCTACCCGTTTAATACGTAGTAAAAACTACATAAAAACGGCTTAGGTCAGTGGTAGATAACAAAAAATAACATGAAGGTTACATATCCCCAAACAGTTGTTTCCAAGATGAGTTGGAACAGTTGACTTAAGGAGAAATAACACCCAAATCATTGTTACCCTATCTCCCACTTCTATCTTCTAAATCAATTAATCTCCAAATAATTTCATTCTTCACTTGGGCTCTGAGTTGCTCATGTCTATAGAATAAACATATCTTGCAGTAAAATGAAAACAAAATGTCAATCCATTTGTTCTTTGTCCTTCTCTTGTTGACAACTTGAGAGCCCAGTTGACTTAGGACTCCACCCATACGCAATAAATACCGACCCAATAAATACCAACCCTTTGACAAAAAGGATGATTGGCCACTTGCATTTGTCCATAACAAAAGTGTAGTTCAGCGTGCCATGAAAGCTGCAACTTTTGTCATGAACAATCAGTTGATTTACCATTATTATTGTTTTGTAACAATCCAACCATACCATACCTCATTGTGCAGAGTGCAACCCATTTCAAATTACCGTGGGTCAGCATTCATCTTTTCCTTCACATAACTTTTGTATGAAAATGGGGATATTCTAAGAATACCACTCTTATCAACACCAAATGATCTCCAACAGACAATTTCAAGAAACCAGATTCTGTAACCACGGAAAAGTTAATAGACTTTATGTTGCCGTCATAATGTTCTACTGCCCATAGACAGTCATCAAGAAGCCATTTGGAAAATAAACATTCATCAAAGGCACTAGAATCATTGCCTTTTGTTTCTTGATCCTATCTCAGAATGAATGAAGACAATGCCCTCACTTACAACCTAAGGGAGTAAAGGCTTTTCAACAAAAATGATTACGCAACACAGGATAGTCTCCAGTACCTCCTATACTTCTCCACAATCTTCCAGTCTTCCTTAATATCTCTCTTATCTCCATCAATATCCCTTTTGCTGGTGTTATGTAAAACAAAATTAATTAGAGTGGTAGCCCCATTACTCAAGTTCTGGGTTTTAAATTCTGGAGGAATTCCGGCGGAATTCCACGTTACTCCGGAATATTTGCTAATTTTGACAGTAATGTGATTACTGTGTTAGAGAGATTACTGTGAAAGACTCACATAAGTACTTTGTACAATACTCAAGGACTATGACGCCATGATGTCACAAAATAAAGCTCATTTTGACAAAATTTACCATAATATATCCGGAACCTACAGTATTTACTGCAGGAATTCCGATTTGTTACTGGTTATTGTGTTTTTGAGACAGTAACCAAAATTGGAATTTACAACCTAGCTCAAGTTTGCTGCTTTATTTTGCTTTGAAATGTTCACTATGGCATGATCAGCTTAGCTTTGGAGTGCATCTGTTAGGCCAAATGCTTGATAATTTGTGATTGCTTAGCAATAGCAAAGCGCACTTTGCCATCCCTTGTTGATCAATGCACTGCCTAGGATTTGCATTTGTCACTGTTGCAATTCCTTGAGAACAGGGGTTTTGCCCGGGATTTCTGCAACTACCCTTCGCTTGGCATCAATTCCGTAATGTGACACGTCAGATCGGCATCAAAGCAGTCTGTGACGTGACCGTTTGGCATCAATTTTTGTGTTCGACAGTACACGTTTGTATCAGAACTTAGAAATTACAATTCCTTAGGAATTGCAATGCACACTTCATCACATCGTCATTACAATTCCTAGGAATCACACTGTTTTCCCGGTGTTTTTGCCGTGTGTGGAGAACACTATTCTCCCCAATAAGATATTACTTTACATAGGGATTAGTATAATGACAATACTGTCAGTTGGATGCATTTTGGCGCCAAATTTGGCTACAAATGCTTCCAACGTCTCTGTTTTCACAATATTCAAATATAATTCGCTATGGACAAAGAATTGTTCTACGTATTCCCACCAGAAATGCAAATCCTAGGCAGTGCATTGATTGACAAGGAATCACAAAGTGTGTTTTGCAATTGCTAAGCAATCACAAAGTACCAAGCATTTGGCCTAACACGTCCACCCATCAATGACAACATGTAAATAATTTATGTCAGAAAACAATTTGACTTAATAACATATGGTGTCTTCTTGATTGCAGTCACAAATCAATCAAGTATTCTTTGGACTTGCTTATGGATGAATTTTCATCAAAGAACAAACTGAGGGTGTTACTTCTTCTTCTAGTAGATACAGTGATTTTTGAATAAAAAGTGCTGAATTCATAATTGATCATGGCATCCCAATGATGCGAACTAAGGGTTCCAAAATCTGTGGAAGAGACTTGAAAGCTCAGGAGAAAGTTTGCTGCAAAATGAAAAAGTATAAGGTTTGATGATGTATGAATGAATTGAGATCACGAGCAGAGTCAAATCTTAAGAAACAGCAGTTGTTGTTAGCATTTATATCCTTTCTTGTGATTGCATCTATTGGAAGAAGCTTGAAAGCTACTAACGATGCATTCTGGCAAAGCTCCTCATCATCAGATGTTCCTGTCTTGTTTGATAATCTCGTTGCTGTGGAGTTTGTTATGTTTGCTCTTGTTCTGATTGAGAGCCAACATAATAGTGCAGCAGTAGAGTGATGCCATTTCTACTGGCATAACTGAAGATCTGGTAGTGATGAATGGGAGGTAAGGTCTAATCAAAATTGATAGTTGTGATTCAAACTTCCTTGTATTTTGTAACAACTTCTACATATTCGCATGAATGTCTTTCCAACATCCACAATACCCCTAGATGCTGAGATTGAGTCCACAGTTAGAGATTGAGTCCACAGTTACTATGCTAGTCTTTCCGGTACCATCCATCATTATCACATAAGTAATTTCTGCTGCTTACTAAGGACATTAGTTCATTATAATCTTAACAGTCAAAGATACTTCACATAACCTCTTTCAAAGTGAATGTCTTTCCTGCTTTAGAAGCATCCTCAAATGCAGCTTTAGAGCTCACAACTGCTGCAGATGTATCCTTCAGCGCTCTGAGCCTCTGGGCAAAGTCCCTAAAGTCAGAAGGCTTTGTGTTCAACACCTGATCACGGTACTTCTGGCGCTGCTCTGGAGTCTCACGAACAAGCCATCTTCTGAAGGCCACTGCACCCTTTTGGTCTGGACTGAGAGCTCCATCCATATCACCGATTGCACCGATGATGGCAGTTGCCAAGGCTTCAGGATTCTTTTCCATCTCAACAGCTGATGCCATGAGTGAGTCGCTTGCTGCGTCATAAACGTCAATAGTTCCTGCAAGGTTTGGATCCCTGTAACTCAAGAAAGTAAAGATGCCATCACGTGGTTGGAACTGGCAAAATCCTCCATATGCACCACCAATAACACGGACATTGTCCCACAAGTATCCGGTTCCAAGGAATTTTTGAATAACAGCTGTAGAGCCACTGACTTCTTCGCCAATGTCATACAATCTACCACCCTTTCCAACATAGGAAACTTGAGTTGGGACAACAAAGCCTTCATCAACAATGAGTGCTTTCTTCGACATTTCTTCTTTGATTTGCTTTGCCCATGGGTGGGGTTCAGAATAGAAATTTGGCAACTTTTCTCCTTGGCTATCGCCAGGTAGCTTTTCTAGGAACTCCTCAACAGCAGGTTGAATCTTTTCGAAGACAGCTTTGTCACCTGTAATATCAAGGATCATCCCATCTCTGCACGTGCTCTTCGCTAGGATAGTATTGCGCATATTCTCAAGTCTTGCCAAGAGAGAAGGAAATCGTTCTCAGCCTGATCAAGAAGCTCTTTGACAGTGTCTAAGGATGATAGACCAGACATCATCTCATTGATGTAGCCAATAACATTGTATCGAGATCGAATGCGGGCATTGGCAGTGGAATGCCCACTTCCCTGGACAGATGATTCCTTGCGCGACTTCGATTCCTTGAGAAGCTCGATGATTTTGGCTTTCGAGTCAAGTTTGGCATCACGTAGAATCAAGTCGAAAATGGAGAACATTTCATCAACTTTGTCGCTCGTGGCCTTTCCAGAAATAGTTAGCTTCGACACAAAGTGTTCGCCTTCGCCAATGACTCCCTCAGGTGCGCCTTCTTTGTTTACACCAGTGATCATGGTTGAAACGCTCACGCCTCCAGTATGCATACCAATCCTTCGAGACAAAGCAACACTGTCATACTCTCCTGCTCCGGTCTCCATCATGATCCGTGTAAAGAGGGGGAGAAGGGGGACATCCTCAAGAGGAATGCCAGATACATCAACTGCCAAACTTGCGTAAGCAATACCAGATGTGCTACCCAATTCATGTTGAACCAGGGTGATGCCTGAATTTGCTGCATTTTCAGTGACTTCAATAGGGTACTCAGTCACTTCCCTTTTGAGATCCTCCAACTCAAGACTGGGAATAGTTGCTCGTGCCTCAGGAGGATCCTCTGATGCTTGAATTTTTTTGAGTTCGACGGTCTTATCAATAATTTGTTTGAGATCATCTTCTGACATAGACTCCTTCATCTTTGCCAGCTTCTCTTTTTCCGCCTATACAAAAAGAATATGATTTGCCATGGCATAAGAATACGAGGACAGGCGTGGAGAAGATCTCTAGTCATAAATACTCACGCTGAGCTGCTCCTCCTCCAGAGTCTTCGACGGATACATCTCTACAGTGGTGCGGTGAGAATTCTCCAACAAAAAGTCACGAATCATATCCTGAAAAACTTTCGAGCCAGACTCTGCAATTGTAGCTTTCAACTCAGCCAGGGGCTCCTCGAACTTCAGTGCCTCCGTGGGAGATTTGTCATAGATCCATTTCGACATACTTCCGAGCATGAGTGAGAGTCCTTTGGGGAATGACCCAGTGTTGAACTCGCGCATCTACGACACATAAAGAGAGTTGCAATTAATCACGAGAAGACTTTCGAACGCAAGATACGCGAATCAAGCCACAAATTTTACTTACATCAAACTCAATCGTATTCATGGAAGCAGCAACGGCATCTTCCGAAAAGCCCTCCTCCGCAACCTTCTTCAACGTCTCTACCACCAACTCCTCTACTTTACCCACATTCTCCGGCTTGACCCCCTTAAGTCCCACAGAAAATACCCCTTGAAGCAATTCCGTCATGAGTCCACCTCCCGTAATGGCATCTCCCAACCCACTTTCCATCAGAGTCTTTCGCAATATAGAAGACGACGTCCCCATAAGCAAATGATCCAATATGGTAATTGTAATCTCTTCCACTGGCGTGAGTTCTCGATCATTGACCAACCAATTGACCATGATCATATGAGTCTCCGGCTGATCCGCCCCGGCAGGATAGGGCTTCCTCACCAACTTGGGAGCATCGTACGTTTTCTTTTGGTATTCCACGACACTGCCGGGCTTGCTCTCGGGAGATTCCTCAAAATCCGATAGGTATTCATCCATGATCTCCAATCGTTTCGCGACATCGTCGTCTCCCGCGAAGAAAATTCGCGAGTTGGCAGGATGGTAGAACTTCTTGTGAAACTCGGCAAATTGCTCGAAACTCAAATTGGGAATTTCAACGGGATCTCCGCCGCTGTCCACTCCGTAGGTATTGTCCGGGAAGATACTGTGCTGCGCCTCCCTCTGTAGCAGCGAATCGGGGGAGGAGTAGACCCCCTTCATTTCGTTGTAGACTACCCCCTTGTAGGTGAGTGGTTGGGATAATTCCTCCAGTTCCAAGTGCCATCCCTCCTGGGCGTGGACCATGGGGTCGGAGATGGCGCGGGGGTGAAAGACGGCATCAGCGTACACGTTGATGAGGTTGTAGAAATCTTTGGTGTTTTGACTGGCGACCACGTAGCACGTTCGATCGGGGTAAGTGAAGGCATTGAGGAATGTTTGCAGACTGCCCTGGAGGAGCTGTACGAAGGGGTCTTTGGTTTTGTACTTCCGCGAGCCGCACAGGACGGAATGTTCGAGGATGTGAGGGACGCCGGTGGAGTCAGAGGGCGGTGTGCGAAAGGTAATCCCGAAGCATTTGTTGTCGTCGTCGGTGGAGACGGAGAGGAGCTCGGCGCCGCTCTTTTTGTGTCGATAGAGAGTGCAGTAGGCGCCGAATTCGTTGACAATGTCGGTGGAGATAATGTCGTAGGCTGGGTGGGTCACGCCAAGGTTCTTTTCTAGCTCAGTTGCCACGGCGGAGGGACGGGCGATGGAACAAGTGGAGGACGAAGATGAAAAACGTCCTGCGGTGAACGATGGCAAGAGCAATTGAGACGCACAGGAAGATCGCTTGTTCACGAATGCTGCCGAGGAAGATCGGCGAGCTACGGAGGTAGAGGTGCGAAGGGCTCCCTTCGCCATTCCGGCGAAGGCCGTGGTTCGTCCCGCAGTGCTTGAAAGATACGCCAAGAAGAGCATTTTGGCAAGTCGCCTGTCAGTTAGCAAGAGAGCATTTGGTAAGAATCACGATGACAAATGGAATAGGATGGCTGGTAATGATCAGAGATAGTGAGCCCACACAAAACCGCTCGCAGTCCCGCTCCAAGACAACACATATTGACACAATTGACAACGCACATGTACTACAACGACATACACTCACCAGTTGGACTTTGGCAATGGCATTAGATAATTACTTAGCTTTGGGAAAGATAACACAAGACTATTGAAGACAACGAATTGAAACTGAATCTGAATTACAATTTATATATTATTCGTCAGAGTTGGTTACCTGCTGGTTCCAAAGATGTTGTTATTGTACAATACCTCGTATGATTATTTTTTATCATGTCCCATGATGACTCGGATCTCAGATGTCCTCATGGTTGGAACACATCATCATCAGACGCGAGGGTGCCGACCGACCTCGCAGCGTTTAGCCGAATTTCAGCCGAATTTCACATGATGTGACTCAGTGAACCATATGACTGGATCCTGACTGAATATAAGCGCTGGAGATCCAGCTGTCGATGTTCTGCGCAGTCAAAAGAAGATCTTCCGCGCGCTCGGACGACGACAGACATGAATTTTTCAGTCAACTTTTGTTTGATTTTAGTGGTGTGCGAAATGCTTCCCTGCTCGAAAAAAAATGTACCTAAAGACGATATTAAAATTACCATAACCTTTTATGTGAATGTTGGATTTTCCCTGAGAACCACGCAGAAATCATATCGCCATCGACAGTTGAAGCATTCCCGCAGAAACATAAAACCTGGCGAATCCAACGCTCAAAGATCATCAACACAGAACAAAATGGGCGGATGCATACCGTCCTCCGCCGCTGCCTACCCCGGAGACAAACGACCCCAAAAGCCGGCGTATCAACCCGCCGCCAACGAATTCCAGCAAGTTGACAGCAACACGGCAGTTTGCACGACTCACTTCGTCACATGTCCTGGAGGGAATGCGTTGAAGCTCGTGGGGAAACCGAATCGGGCGGAGAATCAAGGAGGGGTTGCTGAAGGAGGACTTGCGAAATATGTACAGGGTGAGTTCGTTGATGATCTGATGGATTTTTGTTTTGTTTGGACGTCGCGAGATTTTGTGCCATGTTCTTTCGCCATTTTATGACGATATACGAATATCTCTCTCGTTTCGTCGTTCATTGAATTGTAAACGGGTAATGCTCAACTTTTACTCGAGTTCTCTCATTTCCTTTGCTATTTCTCTTCCTCCCACTATCACTCGTCGGTCTAACGTGTCACAACGCAACACTTCGCAAACTCTACCCAACAATTCACAAATCAAAGTAACCTTACCCCCCGGGGTTCAACCGGGAGATGTCATTCACGTGCGCGCTCCAGATGGAAGACTCAATGCCATAACGGTTCCAGAAGGAATGGGACCTGGATCAACCTTTACTGTAGAATTTGCGGACGATTTACCTCCACCTCCAGCAGAGGAGGATCTGACTCCGGGTGTTTACGTGCCCACCGTAATCGCGGAGCCGGAGGTCCAGAATGGGGGGAGTGGGGCGGTTATATCCGGAGGGGATGGAGGGGTTGTGGCGAGTGCCACAACTGGGCCTTATGTTCCTGCGTCCTATGCAACGAAGTAGATGCCATGAAAAAGTTCATGTATGTCATATATGTACCTTCTGTCCCTGTTGTAATCCTACCAAAAGTTAGATTTAAAAGTAGACAAATCATGTTTTAACACCAACCTCAACTTGATTTTAAAATTGGTCTCCTTGTCATGGAGGAGTCAGAACAGCCCATAATCCAGCTTGAATGCCACATTGCTGAAACTTCTACAATATTGTCAACAAAATCAACTTTTGATAATCTTATTGTTACCAAGTTGACTTTGTTTTGTGTGCAATAGTTACTAATCAAGCATCTATAATACCAAAGCCTCATAAACAATGCACAATATGAGCATTTGCAAATGTATTGAACCTTCATCTGGCGCTCACTTCTAGTGGTGATGATATAGACTCTAATACAATTGCTCAACTAGAGCAATCCAGAAAGAGGACAAAGGCCAAAATGCATTAGAAGCTTGCTTCAGCCAAGAAGACCATGTAGTCACAGAAGGATAAGACAGCTGATAACACAGCCTGACATATTATCATAACTAGATGTTTTGTAGGAGTTCGTGATGATCAAATTGGTGACATGTTGGGTATGTCCAATTTATGAAAAATGTCATGCAATCACTGCATTCTTTACATCTACACTCTCTGCAGTCATAACTTAAGTGTTGTGTTAACTTGGCTTATCTACATTAATTCATGTCAAATTATGTGTTATCCATACATGGATTGGACTGTCTGCCATTGCAAAAGATGTTATGTCC
>JABMIG010000304.1:25000-162725 GCA_013187285.1 Cyclotella cryptica | reverse complement strand
TTTCTACTTCTTTATCTACAACTACTTTTTACCTACTTCCGGCTTAGGTCACTGCATTGCATTAGCTCCCATAAAATCTGATCCACATTGTCTGATTGTTGCTTCGCCCTTGATCATTTGATTTGTTGGCTCTCATCAAATATCAAATACCGCATTGATGTACAGGTAAATCAATTCATCATCAACTGATGCAGGCAAATCGTCTCAAGTCCCCGCTCCTCACCCTATCCAATGTGATTCCCTGGTTGTTGTTTGGTGGATGGCAGTGATGCAAGAAGGGGAGAAAGTTGCTTATTGTGGCATCATGAGTTATAGATGTGTGAATTGGGCTGATGATTTGAATGATGCGATTGATGGAAGGTAGGCTTCTATCAGAAGAGCGACCCTTTGGTAATCAATGTCTCCCCTCTTCTTGGGGGTCTCTTGGGAAGATGGGGGCGTGTTGTTAGGAAAAATGGAGGCAGTAAGGGTGGATATCAACTATACAGTGGCAGAGTGGATGATGCGTTGTTTGGCATTTTGCATGGTTGACAGAGATGGTCTGTTTGTTGCCTGTGGTGGTTACACAGTCACAGGAATTTTTGGTATCGCTGGGTGACCAGTATTTGAAGTTGAATCTGCCAAAGAAGGTTGGGGAGGTGGCAGTGGTGGCATTGCTGGAATGGTCAAAGGGGGCATCAGATTGGTCATGGTTTAAGCAGTTTTCGATAAATTGTCATGGGTGAAGCTAGAGTTTTTTTGAGATCACGTGAAAGAAAAAAAACATGCTTACCCAAAAAAGGCCAAAACACAGATTCAAACATTTTTGAGCGATTATTTGACAGGCGTCTTGTCAACCTACCCCCAAACCCATATACCACAAGAAAGCCAAGCTTCTCATTTCCACAGATATAGGATGTGTGCCAGAAGGCAGCTGACGGTTCTAAAGTTATGAATTTTTATATGTGTAAACTGCATCCAAAATCAAAAAACATGCTGGAGTGTGGTCTGAGGGATAAGGAGATAAGCCGGATTATAGGTAACACCGGTGTATAAGTGACACAGGCCTAGTTTTGCTGACATTTGTGTTTTTCCGCCATCTAAAGCAGCTTGATCACATAAAATACACTCTGATTAGTTTCTCCTCATTGCCAGCAACATGACAATGTGTCTTAGTCCTAATAACTCTGGCTAGTTGTGGAGTTATACACATTTATGTCTATACTCACATCACATCAGCATCACAACACACAATCGACACTCAAAACCTCTCAAAACCATGCACCGAATAGGCCTTGGTTTCCTGCCCTGCAACAATGTGTGTAACTGCAAGTTGCATCCGTTTGGATGAGGTAACTCACTCATTCTCAACAGAGATGACTGTGGTGTTGGTCTTCATGTTTGCCTGAGGATGACAGCACTGCACAAGTTGGCATGCTGCACCATCCGCACTGACGGCGCGGATGGATGTCGTGTATGTTTTATGGCACAGGAATATGCAGCGGGGGAGAACTGTCAACGTCTGGATGGGGTGTCGGTCTGGCTAACAGATGTTTTTCGTCCAGAAAATGCGAATAGGTCAGTGCAATGCCTATATCACCATTACTGTCGTTAGGCATATGCTGTTATGTTGCACTCCAATGGATTGTGATGATTTTGGATCGTAGATATGATTGTGATGCTTGACAAATGATAATTCTGTAAATGATTTACATTAAAAATGTGTTATCATAACTTTCATTTGAATAAAAACATAGTTCTCAATAAAAACAAATAAATGATCTATTGAAATGCATTTATGTTTATTCCCAAATTAAAACCATTCATAACCTGTCTTCATCCAGGCATTCCTAATCGTCAGCGCAGGAATGCTCCCGTAAACATCTACGAGCCACTCGGCAACTAATTGGCATGATGGCATTGCCCTTCAGCATCCAATCCTCCCACTTTGCCCTCATCCCGTTCTTGATTCCAAAACATGAAATGCGCCCCGGAGCTGCCCCCAAGGCACTGTCAGAACTGGCAGGAAGACTTTAAAAAACAGTACAATACTGTACAATAAAGTAACTAGCATAGTTACTCCAGATACCAATATTTTAGCTCCGTGATAAAATCACTAGCTTTGGACGGATTATAAGTAATATTTAAATGTATTTTTGACATTTGTATTACTTATAATCCGGCTTATACGGTATCCTAAGGACACTTTGGTCATGCAAATCATGTGACAAACAGACCAACTTCATGCTGTCCATCTCTATCCTCCCCGTTCCATTTCCCATTACATTCTTCACATCCCCATGAGAGCCTAAAATTGCCATCAGCTGCATTCACAAATAAAACATCTTGTGACAGTGGTCTTCTTCCATCGCACTTGTTAGGGGTTGAGTACAATGTTGTCCTCCTTGTTATCTTTATGACAATACATTATTATACGTGTGTCCTCTCTATGTGAGCTTTGTCTATCAGTCCTATTGTTCCATGTTGTGACTGTTCAGTTGACACATTTATTCTCCATGTTTTGTGCATGTGTCATCGTGCTTCTTCAGCATTTAGCTGTCTTATATTAAGGGATAATATCAAAGAGACTTCAAAGTATATGTGTTTCAATGAAAGTTATGGCACATTCATCATCGTGTGACTATCCATCATGAAGTGTCCATTTTTAGAGTCTGATTGCAAAACTATTAATGCAAGCATCATACAGATATTGGTGATTTTTGCTGTTGGTTGGGATTGTGTGCATGTTACTTTTTTCTGTCAAAAGAGGGGGGGGGGCAGTAATATTAAACCCCCAGACTTTACGTTCAAAGCACATTTTTCAAGTGGTGTGCCTGACAAAATGGGTCAGCCATATGTAGACATACAGACATGAATGTATAAAAAACGGTATCTTCAATTGACGCCAATACAGAGAGATATCTTCCTTTATTTAGAGATGAAAACTTGTTTACAAGTATGTAGATAGAATTTGCATGAGTTCAATGTGGTTAGGCCCAGATTTTTGAAAGTGTGTTGTGGCAACTATGGTCAACAGTGCTGTTCCTCTCTTTTCTAAAATGGTTCAGCAACTTTTTGCCTTTGCCTGACAAAACAAGTCCTTTTGTCAGATGATGCAGTTTTGTCAGTAGATAGGTTTCAGTTAAGTGTCTAAACAGACACCATTTTGGAGCAAAGGTATTTATTGCACATTTCAAAACAAAAAGTGGTTTTGTCTGATGAAACCATTGGCTAGTTTGATTTTGTAGTACAAAATGAATGGAAGAGTCTTAGAGAATACAAAAGATACATGAATTATTCTAGTAAAAGTTGTTTTGTCTGACAAGAAGTTGCTGAATCATCTTGCAACATGAACTGACCGATGGAACATAGTTGCCACAACAGGTTCTCAAACCAGTGAGCACGTCCATGTTGGAGTGCAATGAACTTTTTATGTACATAGTGGTGAAAAAGTTTTTATCTCCAAGTAAGAGGAGATATCTTGAAGACAGTGAATCCAAAAGAATTTTGGGTTGAATAAATTGCCGTGTTTTGAAATATTTTCTAACATAAAATAGTATCCCAAACTTTCTCAAAATTCGTTCCAATCTCATTCCTGGATAAGTCTGTAGAAACAACAATTTTGCCCCGACCTTTCAAATTAGATCTTGATGCTCATAAAACTCTTCATCTGATGGCTTTTGACAATTTGGTGGAAACAAAAAAAAATTCCAACGGAAACATACTGATTGTGAACAGGGCCTGATTTCAATCTAGCATAATTGAGCACATGTTAGCGCAAGTGAACAATATTGTGTGGTATGTTGTCGTTCCACGTGGCATATTTCTTTGAGAAAAAGTACAGTGAACATCAGAGAACACAAGTGGATGCAAGTGAACAAGGCTTGCATGTTAATGCAAGTAAACAGAGCATTATTGTATGCAACTGCATCTTAATGCATGTGAATGCAAGTGAACAAGGCCTGATTCCTCATGAACGCAAATGAACAAGGCCGGAATAGAAGTGAACAGGGCAGTTTGGCTTCACGTTGGCATCAAATAATTCCTCAACAGATATTGGTATGTTAGGTGACCAAGAATGGAATTTCTTTTGGATGTGACAGGGAATGAATATGGTAGAACTGTTCAAATATTTTATTGGAAATGTGACCAATAGGGACAAAACCGATAACAATGACATGATTGCAGAAAATAGTAATTTGGCGAATTTTTCATTTAATATTAATACTTGCTTCACTGTCTTCCTGTCCACATTGGAGGGAATTCAAGATACCCTTTTGATTCCTTCGCGTCTATGTGATGCCAACACATTTTGTCTGACACACCCTATAGAAAAGTCTGTTTGTCAGAAAAGTCTGGGGGATCCATATAATTGACCTCTCGCCAAAAGATAGCATGTTCTTTTTTTCATGCCAACTCAGTCAATCCCTTAGAGAAACCATCAACTTATCCTAAATACCATAATAGAGACTATCTGCAGAACATGTCCGAAAATACAAATGTATTCCTGGACAATATGCCAAGTTTTTTATGATATGTCTTTATATAAGACTGCACAAAAATTCATGGAGACTCCAGATCTGGGCATAGTGATTAAGTTACAGAAAGTTACGTCTGTTTTCTCTTTCGTGGCTTCGCTTCACTATCAACACTTTGCTGTTCAAACCCATCAATAGATGAGAGTGCGCATACTTTGGGGACACCTAGGCAAGTAGCAAATTTCTCTTGAATGCATTTGTACAGTCTAGTTACCTTGTAAACTGAACCTAGCAAATTTCTCTTGAATGCATTTGTACAGTCTAGTTACCTTGTAAACTGAACCCCACTTCTGATATTTCTCATGTGCAGCAGTGAAGTATTCCAGAGATATTGAATACTCTTTAAGATTGAAGTAGAAGTTTGCTGCAAGCTCATATGCAATTGCTTCCTCATGAACCCACTTGTGTGTCTTCGCTGATGATATTGCCTTGTCATAGATGAATTTAGCGTCATCTATATTGTCATTACAAAAGTGTTCTTCCGCTTGTAGCAATAAGTATTTGCTCTCAAAATTCCACGATGATCCTTTTTCTGACCACGATTACATTTGAGATTTGAACTTTGTCCCTTGCTCTAGCCAAAGAGCGACTTTTGTTTCACGATATATTCTAAATGAGACTAGACCAACTATCAGAACATGAAATACGTACAGCGACATCATAAGCCACGATTTTCCTGTGGACTTAAAGTATTCCTCGGCGCTCTCTTTCATTGTGTGATAATCATCCAAAATAAAGGCTGCAAATGATTTTTGGAAATAGCTAAACAGGACCATCGGAAAGGCGATAGGACTAAATTAGTGAGGAGGGACCTCGGAAGAATAACACAAACACAGAGCACTCACTACAGTGTAACTTGAAAAGGGTTGTTATTAGCAAGAACACGCCGCTTCAATTCGTATCTGTGATAAATTCGCCCTCATCCGCTCCGATTAAAATGAGGAGTGACCGTTGTAATAACAACAGATAGTTTTCAGTTGTAACATGTCCCTGAGACATCAAAAACCGACGGCCTCGGAAGTAAACATCTGCAGATACTGAAAGTTGCGATCCAGACCAAAAAATGCCATTGGCATACATGAGTCTACTATAACAAGCCCATGTCCTAAGGGAAATGACATTGGTAATTGTGATATTTGTTAGTATTTGTTGCACGAAAGAAAAGAATAGAATCATTAACAACAGGGTGCTCACACGTCGCCTGCTCCTAAAGCAAGGGCCTCACAATCTATTTGATTCTCATTCGCAACAGGAAGGGGTTCAATGTAGCATAATATTTTGATCGATACCCAATACACTTCACCTGCAACTTCTTTGAGATTCATCTTATCGACGAGAGACTTCGCTAAGCTTGCACATTTATATCCACCCTTTATATTTCCCAGTTTTGCAACGAGACTGCCAAGGTATGCAAAGCCGATAGGGCTCATTGAAGACATTCCATGGGCAATTGTGAGTTCAACCATTTTAAGAGTAACAACAGGCTGGGAAACAAAACAGCACGTTGATCAGAGATGCTGAAGAGCAAAAGAAGAGAAATTCACCAAAATTTATTCACTCACAAGGAGATTTGGATGCACCTGGTGAGTCACTGATGCAAGTCTACACAGGAATTTCATTGCCATCATCTTTTTCTTGTCTGTCATCATCCTGTAGTTCAATAACTTAGTAACAGATATTTCATCGAGCATTGTATGTGTAGTTTTGATTCGATCCTCGGTACAATTGTCTGAAAAAGATCTGGGCAATTCCTCGCCGAGCTTCTTCATGATATCCAGGCCCATTTCAACAGAATCAGATATTCTTGATGCATAACCTAGTGTCGACATACTGTAATCCAGTGCAGTGCGTAACAGGTGAATTGACAATAAGATCATAGTTCGTGTACGAGACGTGTATTGACTTACCAAATATATGAGATGTTGAGAGTGTCTTCAAACGAGCGTGCATAATTCAGCACTTGATCAGTCAACACAGTAAGACTAAAAGCATCACGGGTGATAAGAGCACACTCGGCTGCCAACTCATGAAGTTCAAGACTGAGGGCATAGTGATTTTTCCAATAGATTTTTTCGAGAAAAGTGATACCGTTGTCAAAGAAATGGAATGCAGAATGGAACTCGGACATATCAACTGCCATTTTTCCTGCAGCAAGATTGTACTTCACGATTTCCAGACGTTGTTCATCATTGGAAATAGCAGAAGGGCCACCGAGATTTATCTGACCAACAGCCACACACAACATCGTGTTTTTCTTGTTCGCATTCAATGAGAGTTCAGCAAGTGATAGTCCGTACTTCATGTGATATAAGCACCTTTGTTCTT
This sequence comes from Cyclotella cryptica, assembly GCA_013187285.1. Lineage (NCBI taxonomy): Eukaryota > Bacillariophyta > Thalassiosirophyceae > Thalassiosirales > Thalassiosiraceae > Cyclotella > Cyclotella cryptica. Next base: position 155,883 of record JABMIG010000304.1, on the reverse strand, counting down.
CTGGTATCATGCTGTACAAAACTTCTTGGATGCGGTCGTGAAAGAATTGAAATTTCCCATTTGATTTGTTGACGAAACCTTCCTTTTCTGTGAGGGCTAATGGATCAATCAAGTTGTTACTAAGACTTGCCTCCAATTTTTCTATAACGTCAACTTCTACGGAAGAACCAAAGCATGATAATGTACAAAGCGCCGACTTCACATCCGACGGGAGCCTGCCTATCCTATAAGAAAAAAGCATGGCTATATCTTCCGGCAAACTTCTTGAGAGTATTTTTTCTTCGTTCCATTCCCATCGACGACGGGTCAGACTCAGACAAAGTAGCCCGTCCCGATGTAGCGAGAGGATCAAATGCGAAAAGAAAAGAGGATTACCTTTTGTCGTGTAGTACACTATTTCCAACAGGGACCGCACAAGTCGCGGAAATAGACACAGGAGATTAGATAACATTTTTGTTACTATGTCCTTATCCATGCATTCTAACTTTACAATTCTTGTAGTGACACCCAAACCTTGAACACTCTCAATCATTTTCAAAAAGGGATGGTCATTCCCTGTTTCGTCGTCACGATAGCAACCAAGGAAGAAAAATCGCTTATTTGCATCCTATGACTTCAAAACGTGACCAATCACTGATATTGAAACTTCCGTATGAAATTATCGAGTTTTCAAGTTAAGTAAGAAACATCTTGAATTGTACAGACAATGAGCGAAGCGAGAAACCTACCATCCGCCCATTGAAGATCATCGAGAAAAAGAGCAATGATACGATCGGAGAAGATGGAGATCGTCTCCACAAAGCGATACATCAAGTAATAGATTCTCTGTTGCGCATCCATGCAATCCTGGTTGGCTTCCGAGCCAACTTCGCATTCATCCACAACAATAATTTTACTTAAAGTGGGTATCACTCTCACCAAGTGGCAGGCATCTTGCCCCAAAGCTCCTCTTATCTTTGAAGATATCCAAATAGCTCTTTCTGGATTGGTCTCTTCAATCGACAGATCACAATACGAATTTAATGCCGCTGCCAATGCCAAGAATGGTTGGGACTGGTGCAATCGGTCAAACTTGCCTTTGAGGAATACACCCCCGTTCGCAACTATATACTGCCCAAGACGATTGGCGAGCCACGACTTCCCCGTTCCAGAATCCCCAGCTATGAGTGCTAATTCAGGTGACCCTGAAGCAGATTGCCTGTAAGAGCACTGTAGGGATGCAAACTCATCATTGCGAACAAAGACAGTCTCATTCCATGTCGGACGTGTCAAGGAGAGGGAGTCAAAATCCAAATCTCGTAGAAACTTCTCAGGGTAGTTTGCCATCAAACACAAATCACAAGTGACATCAGATATATTTGAGTATGATTCGTCTCCACTGAAATCTCCATTGATGCAATCGATCATGTTGTAGATCACATTACACAGCGCAGCAGGAACGCCTTTCGATTTCAGCTGTTCAATTGATAGTTGAGCTGTTACTTTGCACAATGTTATTCCATTTTCCCTCTCTCCTTTGTTGCACTCTGAGTATCGCAGAGAACGACTAAGTGTAGACTGCCGCTTCCGCCTTCCAGATTCCGTGCAACTATCATCCAGATCTTCTGGGCTGCACCTATCTTCGTAACGAAGTGGGTCATTGCCATTGTGTCTGTTGTTGATATCATTGATATTTTTGCACCCCTCAGCAAGAGAACTCTCGTCAGAGAAGTTTAAGCCCGTCAAGCAATCAAAAGCCTGTGATCCTGACTTTTTGTCTGCGGCATCGTCTCAAGAGGTTGGGGTACTTAATAATTCAGGATGAGGCCGTACACCGCCAGAAAATAACTCGTAGAAAACCAAACCAACAAAGTAAATTCGATGCTGATGGTCAAAGAATGTGTCTCAACAATTGATCTCGTTGCAGTCACGGCCGTTCCCTATAGAAGATATGTCTGCAGAGTGTACATTTAGATAACTCCGATCGTTTTGATCGTGCTCCGGCTCATAGATGATATTAGATCCCGTCCTCCCAATGGAGGGCACCGCCAAGCACTTGTCAGAGCCATCAACACATTCATCCAAGAGAACCTGTAATTCATCATCGTCGATTCCCGAAATGTAACTGGGCGCCGTTGCTGTTGATATCGAGTATGGCATCGATTCATGCGGGATGCTGTTCAATGTGTATGGAGAGTCTTGGCCTACATCAATGTAGCCATCGCGATGGTCCTTCAAACGAACTGTAATAAATTCAGCCAAGTCAGGCATTGAACCATACGACATTTGATGCGACTGCTCCCTGTTGAGCACATCTGAAATGTTGAAGCGAGCCATACTCTCCGCGTCGTCTATTTTATGCGAGAGCCATATGGCAATCCGGAGGGATGCGATAAGGTAGTCCCATGGCAGGGTGTCGCGACAACATCCCGCAGTGTTGCGGTTGAGATTATTGTAGTATAGTGCGCATCTGATCCATTCTCGTAAGGGGAAAGTTGTCTTGGCGGTCGCCATATCGTTTTTTTTGTGAGCTGTTTTGTCTTGTGTTTTATACTTCTGTTATTATTGTATGGCACCGTGCAGCCACTTAATATTTATTATGGTATTTTCTCATGAAAGCTGGCGTGCCACGCATGTTTTTTTCGAACGCACTCGACAGACTTGCATTCTACAATTTTTCTGATGTGGAGCCATTTTTCACCCAAAGGCTTCGTTTGTTGTCACGACAGCTCCAATTCTCCCCCAACAGCCGAACCAACCATCACAATCCACCATCTTCTACCCCATCCATAATCTCCCCGCGCTGCTTTGTCGGTGGCATTTTTGGCCGATTCTCTTCTCGACAATGTCAACCCGTGACCGTCGCGCCAGCCGTCAATCCGAAGGCGCCAAAACATACCCCCTCCGTTCCAACTCCACCGCCACACGGCGTGCCAATTCAAAGATCGAATACCTTTCCTAAATGCCTCGGAAACATTTCCCCTTTTGTTTCTTCTTCGTGGCGAGGGGTTGTGACAAGGATTGTCGTGCCCTCCTCTTTTGACCCTTTCCTTCCACAACAATATTGCCATTCTCGCCCTCCTCCACCCTCATTGTTGTTGTTGTTGTTTCACGGACACTCCAAGGAAACGACGCCAGAATATCCCACCTCTCTCCCTCTCGAGGCATACAGTTGTCCAAATTTTACGGGGAACCAACTCGTTGTACCAGTTCTTCCATGACGGCGTTGTTGTTGGGGTTGGGGTCGAAATCTCGATGAGAGGTCAATGGTTTGGATTTTAGTGTAATGCTGTGGATGGGGGGGGGTGTAGGTTTTGTAACAGGTGTTGAGTTTTGTCCGGGGTGTAGTCGTGGGATGGATGGAGGGTGGTAGAAGGTGGAGGGGTATGGTGGTTTCGGGTGGTAGAGTGGTGGTGGTATTTGTGTCGGTTGGTGTGAGTTTGGATGGGTGGAGGATTCGCCAGGGGGTGTTGGGTAGGTCTGCATCATTGTCATGATTGTTGTTGTCACTGTTGTTATCGTCCTTGCTGTTGCTGTTGTTATTGTTGTTCTTACTGTCCTGTGAAACAATCTCTCCTCTTGACACGGGACTAATCAAAGTTGAATCGTTTGATCCGCTGCAAGTGTCATGAGGGGCGCATTTCGCTCCAAAACAGCCACGGCCTCCGAGGCGTGAATGGTATCATGGTTGGAGTGTGTGTGTTTTGGTATCCTCGTGGTGTCCTCCACCCTCCATCGCATCCCACTCGTCGTCTTGTTGGCGCCCTGCAGTATCGGCACGGTGTTCCAAAAGTCAGCGCTGGAAATGGCACCGTTTTCGATTTGGTGTTGCAGCGTGGTGAGACGTGGCGATGCGACAACAGTCATCATCGTTATTTGGGGAGGAGGCAGGCAATGGAGTAGACAGGTGCAGTCCTGCATTTGCTGCTAATGAGGTTTTGGGTAGGATTACTCACCAATGTGTTCATGGATTCTTTAGGAAAGCACAAGTACTCTAGCTGTAATAATTAATAAGTGTGTCTTTAATTCACACTGTGTGCTTTGCAAATGTGATGAAAATACTTATGAATCATTTATAGAAGTCAACTATTAACAAACTTATGTGGTATGCAAAGTTATGACAGCTGATGTGACATTCAAATGAAAATACAAAGTGCCCAGGACAATAGATCAATGCTTTGGGGGGTTTCGCAACCAGTTTTGTTGGAAGAGTTGCCAGAAGCGATATTGCTAAGGTCACCACTCCCAATCTTGAATTCCGATCTCGTCCTCCTAGTGGGAGTTGTTCCATAATCTATGGAAGCCAATTTCCCATCAAATACTGGGCTTTCCTCATCATGATGGTGCCTTTTCCTTTGATGCTGTTTCTTAGCCTTTTTGCATTAGTGCCGTGAGAGTGTGGAAGTCTGTAGTGTTTAAGCAAATGATGAGAATAGAAAAGAGGACACAATTTTCAATTGGGGACAACGGGTGGGAACAGTGAAAGTGTTAATTTCCCAAAGTATGGTTTTTCTCAAGTCCCCGGCATCGCAATTGTTTATGCCTGAACCGTCACGACACACATCTCAAAGAAACATCATGGTGTGGTACTCACGTGCCTTATTCTTGGCTGTCATTAGACACTCTTAGAAAACCATTATTCTTATTATATATCAACTCAATTGATCCGGCTGTCCTTGGGAGATGCAATGGTTGATTGGGCAGGGATTGGTCTACAGCAAATATTCCTGTGGGCGTTGATGTAGTGTCTGTGTGCTGTTTGGTTCAGGTTGGCCCTTGAAAGGAATGGTATTTATGCAGTATCTTATGTATGTTGGGCCAAAAATAGAGGATCAATAGGATCAGGAGAGTCGTTTTCATCCTCAGATGGCCCAGCAGCTGCGCTGCGAAATCATGCAGGCGCACGCGATGGCTCCGTTATTGTTGAAATAAGATATAATTTTAAAAGTAAACAGGAATTAAAACATCATGACTACCCATGTATGTCGCCCCGAAAAATAAATTATTTACAGCTTAGTTAGCATCAACTCATGGGTAAGTACATGTTTTGGCGAAAAGTGAAAAAAACTGTCTCACTGGAGAAGGAGGAGGAGGAGGAGGAGGAGGAGGAGGAGGAGGAGGAGGAGGAGGAGGAGGAGGAGGAGGAGGAGGAGGGAGGAGGAGGAGGAGGGAGGAGGAGGAGGAGGAGGAGGAGGAGGAGGAGGAGGAGGAGGAGGAGGAGGAAGAGCATGAGGAGCAGGAGGAGCAGGAGTAGGAGGAGTAGGAGTAGGAGGAGTAGGAGTAGGAGGGAGAAGGAGAAGGAGAAGGAGAAGGAGAAGGAGAAGGAGAAGGAGAAGGAGAAAACGGGGAATAAGATTTTGAAAAATCTTGATAAACTAAGATTTTTCAAGAAAAAATCTTGACATGAAACCAATCTACCACTGCCATGTTAATTTTCAAATGACACCAAGGTGATATTTTTTGAACTCCTTACCTACGTTTCTCGTGCAAAATTTCCCGCCAAATTCAATTCCCTCCTCCAAGACCTACGATAATCTAGGGTGAAAAATAATACTGAAGTGATACTGCAAGTAACATATAATACCAAAAATTTGCTAACAAAGTAACCAGACTTACGCGGAATAGTATCTGAAACAACACTGTATTTTGATGTAAAGATTTTTCTGCTAATTATGTCAGTTTTAGTACCCGTACTTAAGTACACGTAAAATTTGTAATAAATGCAGGAATTCCTGTATGTAAAACATGAATGTTTGCATGCCTTTATATTAATATGCAGGTATCCCCCCAGGGTACAATATCTACTATCAATGATGCCTATTTTTATATTGGCAGTGCCTCTGTGTGAAAGGGAAGTTGTTTATTATAAACAGTAAGTGCCTGTTCTGTTAATATACGGGCATGTGTAGATGGGTCATACCCTATCTTTACATATACAGGCAGCCTGTGTATAAATGGATATCAATCCCATCCCATCCCTGCCTAACTATATGTATGCAGACACCTAAAATTTGCCCAACACTCTGCCCATATATGATATATGCTCCCTACCAGTATGGTTTACAGGTAGTCAAAATCTGAATTCGCCCGTATTTATGAAGGCACCCCTAAGAAATGGGCACTGATCATCCCCCCCTCATGCCAGCCAGTGTATATATATATATACGGAAACAAGGAATTGACCACCTTATCTGCCTAAATACAGCATTCAGCCAATATATTAGGGTTGTCTGAGTCTTCAAAGAATTTTGGCCAGGGACAGATCAAATTTCATGTTTCCCTAGTAGGGGCTGATCAGACTCATTTTTTACACCACAAACTTTTCTAATAGTACCATGGGGTTGTCTAATCATGCAGTGAGCTTGTCAGACATTTTCATTTTGGTGGTCCAGTCACTCTAGTTTTGTTGAGAAAGTGCTCTCACCATTTTTTTTCTCAACAGAAAGTGCTTTGGCCATTTTTTCTAGACAGCAATCTTTCTATATACTGCACATGCCTGTGTATATATGGCCGTGCCAGTATATTTACAGAGACATTTCAAATATGGGTACCAACATCATAACTTCTTTCACATTCTCAAGACACACCAGCAGACATCATCACCAATTATAAGCACATGAGAGGATACTTATGGCATCTTACTTTCCAGTAGATACTCTAGGAGCTCACCGTCAACTTTACTCAATGTTTGTATCCAATACAAACCGTGCAATAAACTTAAAAACTTAACCAGTCTGATCGCATTAGTAATACGATCAGACTGGTTAAGTTTTTATGTTGATTGCACAATTGTCTTGGCTACAAAAATTGGGTAATATTGGTCATTTGTCGTAGAATTCTCGTAGAATTGATATTATTTTTTTCATTACTCTATCACATAAAAAATCAGAAATTACCAAACAGATATCGAATGGGCAATTATGTATATTATGTCTACAGCAAGGTATCTAATACGTGACTTTTTGCGGTCATTGCACTGTCTCCCCTCATGTGAGATACCATCACTCTCATTAATTTTTTCACCATCAAAATACAAAAAGACAACCACGACAAGTTTGTGTTATTGATATCTGGCATTTCTATCATTTCCTCTGCTGCAAAAATTAATTGGCATGAAAACTACATTTGTCATGCCAACATGTCCCCCCCAATGCACACATATGTTAGTAACGATATGTATACTGTACAAGTGTGCCTACTGGGCATGCCAGTATGTATATCTGAATGCTGGTATGGCAGGCAACTTGAATCGTGCAGCTTGATAATGACACTTAGCAGGTAAAATTATACATTTTATCATGCTCATGTATATACTGTATACCATGCACGTATACTGGCATAGTATTGTGTCACCATCCAAAAAAATTACCCCATTGTGGCCCCAAGACCTACTCTGATGCCACCAATCGTGTCTCCCACTGTTTTTATCATATACCATTAGGGGCTGCAAGCAGAACATATACCCCTCCACCCACCTGACTTTTTTCTATAATTTCGAATCATAATTTCCAATGCAAAAGTTACACACCCTCTGTGTTTTTGTATCTATCACTGATTGCACACTACATCTATCACTGCTGTTACCACCAGCCCACTGAAAATTGAGAAAGGGATCAATGTCTCTGAGCACAGGGTTTATTCAAGATTTTTCACTTTTTCGTTCATATTTTGAGTGCCGTTCTTCAATTTAATTCTTAGTCTCTCTCACACAGAATCAACACTGCTCAGCTCTTTTCTAGTGCCGGAACTGCCTCCCCCCTCCCCATTCTGGAGGCGAAGAGTTAATGAGTTTGTTTTTTGATGTTTTAGTTATTAGGTGATAGCTTATCTATTAAAGTAGTATCATTTGTTGGCATAGTATGACAAGACTTCTCTTAGTTTTAAGAGTATTCTGTCATATACCACATTTCAGCAGTAAGATCTTTGTGACCCCTAGCCTAACAGTTGCAAGCAAGACCTTTAAGTTGTGACACCTTTAGTAGTCCTCATAACTATTGTTTTTGACACGTACTAGGTGCCTCTCGTTTTCATGTGTTCGCGATACCTTGAATAATTGAAGTGTTTAGATGTATTTTATATGAGCATTTTTGAGATGTAGAAGGTAAGTTTTGGTGTCATACAAAGTAATAGACTCTTACTGCACACCGAGATAGTATCAACTTTCCCGCCATTTTCAACATCAAGCGCAATATACAGTGATATTATTTTTTTATGGTACGAAATAATATTTTGGTGGTACATGGAGTGTCATGCTACAGACCGCATAAACCGGGAATGAGCAACAACTGGGAATTTTTTGGCGTGTGCCAAAATAAGTCTCATCCAATCATAACGTGATCACAAAATTTACCTTTTTGTATTAAATAATTAATAGATGCTTTTGCGATGATCTTTGAAATACTTCAAGGTAATTCTGATGGTTGGCCACCAAAAATAGGCCACGATGGTAGAAAACATTCTTCACCATAATAATAGAAATGTTGTCATCGCCAGGAAGGCCACATGTCATGGTAGCATACCATGACCATGACAAGCTGTCCACTTTGAATGACACTGAGCAATCCTCCAATGTTGTAACCAAGATGGAAAAAAATTGTTAAAGGCACAACAGCTCTACGAAGCGCCCCACTGCTTAAGGAACATCACATCAGAACCCAAAGTATGTGTTGCCAAATTAGAAGATAGAAATGCTTCACAAAGAAAACAAGATGACATTGTCAGAAATATTATCACAGTTATTTTACCTGCCATTGTAAAAGTAGCTGATGTCTTGAATGACACTCGGAAAAAAATCCCTTTAATTGGTTCAGTCAAAGTTTTACATGACCAAAACAAGAGGAAGAAGCAGATACAAACAGTCAATGATACCAATGAGCAGAAGAGTGCAGATATGAAAATGCTAGAGTCTTATACGACTATGTCAAGATCCATTTCAAACATCCACCACAGAGATATAAGGGCACATCATCAATAAAACAATGTGCTGTCATCATCTCTCCCAATCCCAGCAAACAGATATCAGTACACGAAGCCTGAAGCATTGGAAGTATTGCTAACAAATGACAGTCGAGCTGCTGTTAAACACATGATCAAATTAAAATACATACCATGTGGTAAATCCTCCTTGTGTTGGATGCTCCAAAATCATAATCAAGGAAAACCTATCTTGAAGACAACATGGAGTGTGGGTGAAAAGACCAGAGTCCTTGAAGACACAGCAATATCATCTATTGTCGATTGGTTAAGCAATTATATTGGAAGAACGTATGGTCAAAAAGAAGTTAATGATTTGATTATTGATCAACAAAGTCAATTGTTGAATGATGCAGGTCACATACCTCTACATTCTGATTACCAGCTGAAACCAACTACTCTCTGAAACTACACCACAGAACTTGCAATGACACGGGAGTTATCTCTTACGCAATCATCCATAGCAAAAACCAATACATGGTTTGCTGCAGAACATTCATTCAGGGGTGCAATCAGCAATGTGATGTTGATAGCAAATACACACTTCATTGAGATGGATGAAGAAGATGTTGATATTAGAAGAGAGTTGAAGGAAGTGCCACTTGAGACGAGAATGTTGTACAATCTAATCACAGACTCATGGAATGGTGTCCCTGTGGTTCCTGTCAAATCTGAACTGATAACTTAACTGATGACAGTACAGTCTTCATTTTCTGCAGCAGTACTAACGCACCGATGATTTCCGTTTAGTAACAAAGAAATCCCGTTTGAACAAAAGAACAAATTCAATGTACAATGTTGATGAAAGTGAACACATGAATGGTATGAGAGTCAAACTTTCCTGGACTCCTTCGGGTGGAGGTACATGTGCACCTCTCTTTGTGACTGTAGCTGGCCTTTAATGACAGAGAATTGCCCAGTGCTCAAATGTTAGTAGTTCAAGTAGCAGGTCGCAAATGAACAAGAAGGTTGCATTGTGTTCACCAGAAGCAGGCAAGATAGAAACAATTTGAATTTTATCAAAGCAATGTCCTCTTACCATTCATCAACTCCTTCAGGAAAGAATACTCCGACTTATATATCTCTGATGGGATTACAATACCAGATGAATCAACTGCAGTTGCATGTTGTGATCGAGACTTACCTCAAGTGACTTCTATTTTGAGCAATCATAACTTGTTCATGGAAATGAAAGTGGTTGCGAACAAATAAAATGCAGCAAGGACCGGAGTGGAACAACCAGCAGACTTAGCCACAGTGTTTGTAATATTCAAACAACAAAATAAAACTCATACTGTTACTGGCATCAATCCTTCAAGACATTTTATGAAGATGAGGGTCACAAAGGCCTTCAACAGTGAGGCATTACGGGTATTGAATCTAAATTTGAAGAAGAACTCCTTTATATTTCCGCCTTACCTGAGTTGGCAACAAAAGCGGCAACAAGAGGAAACATTCTTCATGGCTTTTATGAGAGTGGTTTGATCCACCGAACAAAGTCAAGGTATCCCGTGTTGTTGAAAGTATTAGGAACATGTCGGGGTACACTTCCAAAAGAACTGTATCAAAGAGTCATCAACAATTTTGCTTACATTTTCAGAATCATGACAGAACAAGGTAGGATTTCTGAAGATCTCTTTGATGATCTAGGCTTTCCTCCAAAGATGCCCATGGACATGAAGTGTTGAGAGCCGCAGTTATATCACAGGAAAGTTATCAGCAATCAAAATATCTTACTCATGAATTTCAAACCGACCTTCGTAAAGAACGTATTGAGCGAATTTAAAATGGTCAGAGACACAAGGCAGAACAACTTCAACAAAAGCGTAATGAGAAAGTGCATTCTACTGGACTGATTGAGGCAAAGCTACAGAACATGACAGCAGAAAATGCAGAACTTATGTAGAGGAGCTTCGATCAATGCACAGTCAAAATGTTTGACAAACTAACCTCGCCCAAATTGTCTGACTTCGTTTAGACACATGATTCAAATGTTCTAATGAAAAAAGATATCCCAAGCAACAAAGGAAAGTTAGAAGATGCAAAGTATGCAGCCAAGCATGGTTCAAGAGCTGATAAGAACCACTTTTTCACTGCCTACATGTGAAGAGACAAGCCAAACAAACTGACATCATTGCAACTAACTTCACCAACAAATGAAATCAGTATAGTCAATGATGTAGGACCTACTGTCGTTTCTTTTTCAGGTGCCCTTGCTCACAATCAAGGCAATATGCATTCTTCTCTGTTGGGTGATGAAGAGTGGATAGGGAGTATGTATCGGCTGTTTGATGTGGAATACTTGGTTCCAGCAGTGACTGTTACAAATTAAATGAAGTCAAAAGGAGACTTTTTAGTCAAGCGTATGAGAGGACGACTGAAAACATTTTTGAAGAGGCGTATTGAAACAGAAGCCAAGCGAAATCACTGGGCTATTCAACTTGCATTCAAAAAGTTTGACTTTGCTGCTGCTTATATTATATGATTCTTCTTGAGCATGTAAAATGTGATCTTACCTGTCTTGATGACACCATGTCATTGTTGTTTCTCAACACTGACAGATTCCTCTTGTGCAATATCTTTCCACAATGTGCGTACTTGTATTTTGATGCAAACCTTGGTGCAGTTGTGAGAAGTGGTAAAGTTACAGGATGTGGTTTCAGTGTTAGGCACAAAGAGCATGAAAAGAAATCAAGAGAGAGAAATGCAAGTAGCAACTTTTACGTTATGTATCCATCCCAAGAGGTAGCAAATAAAAGTACAAGGCACAGGCAAGGTGTATTCTAGTCACTCAGGCAATACATTGCAGATGGATTTGATCCAACCAATACTGCTGCATTGAATCTGGACAAAGGGCACAACAATGAGGCATTTGGATTTGATCCAGCCAGTACTGCTGCATTGAATCTGGGCAAAGGGCACAACAATGGGTCATTCTCATGCTCAGCAACAACGATATCAAATATATACAATCAGGCATGAAACAACAGCCCCAACATCTTTTGAAATTTCATTCCTACTTGCCTATCATTTTGAGCTGGGATATGATGTTGCCATCCAGCCCTCCATGAATGTGTCCAGTAATCGGGGCTTCGAATCATTCATTGGAGTATTTGGTTGATTGTTGTGTATGGTCAGCAGCTTCTGCCTTTAGTGTTCAGTGCCATACTGATGAAAGATGAAAAAGTGTTAGCCAAAATTATAATACTGAACCAAATCCTTGCAATGATATCACGCAAAATATTATTAAGCGTGACGATCTGAAATATTCTTAGGCATGATGACGTGAAATTGTATATTAGGCACGACGACACGAAATATTATAGTATTGCAACACACGAGTGATGGAGAGATGACTATCAAATATTCATAGTGTTCATTGTGTTGGCAACGATTAACAGGATGACCTTCACTAGTCCTGTTATTGGGGGGATAACAATCATGTGAGGGGAGAAAGATGCATTAGGTATTAAAACGTACATATTCCTATGAAAAAAACTTATTTTAACTAAGAAATTCCCAGTTTAGGTGCTCTGTAGCATGTACCACCAAACATTTGCTAGCCATCCAACATGAGTTATGTTTGAACGGACAAAAAAATACCACAATATATCTTTTGACCTAACACAGAGTAAAACTAACTAACGTACTAACATGCTAACTAACTTCTAACTAACCAACTAGAACTAGGGGCAACTCTAGACATACATTTATCTGCCTATGGGTCTTTGAACTTCAGTGAAAGTGCTTAGAAATGGAGTGATACAAGACATTCTCCAAAAATAGTACCTACATTCTAGCAGACTCTAGTAAGAGAACATACATACTCAACTAAATGCAGACAAAGTCCAGATATTGGACATAAAATAAAAAATTAGACACTAATCTGCGATGTGTACTTGGGGTCTCAAGCTAGACTGCAAAATCATATTAGAAAGTACTGTAGTCACCAAAATTTAGCAACTACCAGATCTAGTTAGAGAACTGCTAGCAGCTAGAGGGTACCCAACGTTACTCTAGAGTGACTGATATCTAGTGTGTCTAATGCCATGGATCCTCTTTCAGTACCCCAGTCATATTGTACCATTGAAAACTCTATTACAGACTATTGATAAACATTGGACACGGCCCGCATCGCCATTACCAACTAGTGGGGCTTCTGCAACACATGAAACCATAATATTATGCATTTTCATGGTCAAAACTATTTGCACCAGATTCATTTCATCACCTGCATCAGACTCTCTCATGACAGTTTCTTTACAATTGACAATTCACCACAACAGGCACTATTTTTAATATATATGCTACTCCATGCAATATAATGTTTTATCATAACAGCACAGCACAATGCAAAATAGCCTTGGAATTCAGCCTGCATGAGAATGTTGTCCCCTGTCAGTCTTAAGTGACACAACATGACAAATATATGATTGTTTTTCATTGTTTTAGATTTTATCATCTTCTTCAAGGGGGTGAATCTTTGCAATTGTACAATGTTGTGGTAGCTCTGTGCGGGAAACTAACAGTAATTCATGTGAGTTTAAACTTGATTGTCTTCATCAAGCATCCGTATTCAATTGAACTACTCACCTCTTTTGCAAACTGTGTTTTAAATTTCCCCAACCATCTGATCCACTGATTGTCATCACTAACAGGAAAGGCAAATTGCTAATCACTTTCAACTGAGAAGACATTATGTGTGAGTTTTTGTTTTGTGTTTGTTTAAAAGCAATCTTTCTCTAGCATGCCCTTTAATGATGTTCTCAACTCAAAGGGATGGCTGGGCACAATATATCAAAGTATACATAGAGTGGATAGCTTGTGTGATTTTCTCATAATTGTTGCCAGGATAGTTTCAAAATCGTGTAAGTGCAAGTTTTATCATGAACCCAATTGTGATAGTGTTTCAAAACCACAACCCCACTTTGTCATAAAATTCCATCCATTACCAATTTTCTGCAGCTTTGCAGCAAAACAGAACAGAATTGCATTTGATATTGGCTGTACTGGGAATGAAATGCATGTTGTCCATTGTCCATACCATGATTTGTTGTATGATTTCTAGCTTAGTTGAATGGGGGAGGTTGGCTGCTGGTATGCTTGTCATGTTGTGCTGCAAATGAGGGATTGAGTTGGGAGGTTACTTCAAAAGTTTGTTAAAATGGTATAACAACAGGTGACAGGCTCAAGGACTTCTGTTTTTGAGCAAGAGTGAGTAACAACTTCATCTTTGCAAAAAATGTATAGATGTGTGTACCCATTTATATACTATGCAAAAAAATATAAACTGACAAGCCCTTGTACATAATTTTATGCCATTGTGCATAATTTTGTCCCGTTTTTGTATCACAAAACATGGCAAGTTCTGTTTGATGGGCATCAGTGTATTTACTCATACTGGTATGCCATTATGCATGTTTTCTGACACTAAAACAGAGCAAAATTATGCATAAAAGTATCCATGTTGCTCTTACGATGTGTTAGACCTTTCAGTCTTAATCGTTTACAATGCTATTTTCACTTTACAATATTTAGCATTTAATGGTATGATTGTGGTGTTATTCATGGTGTTATGATTTTCCAACACAGTTATGGTGTTCGTAGTATTGTATGGAATTACGGGGTCCGCTATTTGGACTGGTTTCAAAATTGTATCATAGCCTAGCAAATCTTGGGACCTCCAAGATTGGTGTCAATCATTCTTACATTTGGTATCCTATTTCCGGTCGTTCCCCTCGCTTTGACAGGAAATGTATGACTTTGATGACAGGTTATGCAAGCATCACAGAGAATCAAAAATGCTTCTCTTTGAAGTTCAGAGGATCAAAAAATGCCTCTGCATAGTTCAAACTATCAAAACATGGTCTAAGTAGTTCAAAGTATCAAAACATGGTTCTGGATAGTTCAAGGAAAAGAATCAATGAACGTTTGAAATCATATTCATTTCAATTTTTCTCTGACTTATCTCTCACATCTATCACCTCACATCTTTCTCTTATGTTTCTTTCCCTTTCATTTTTTTCTGCTACCCTGTCTTGATTCTCTTTTAAGGAATCTTTCACTGACTTCTTTATTTATTCTCTACTTGTTTTCTCCCCTCATTTACTTGGGCATTTACTTGGACTTCTAAAGCAAAGAATGGTGTTGCACACTTCCTCTTAATTTTGTCTCCTACACCCTTTATTTTGTCTCCTCCTCCTTCTCCTCCTCCTCCTCCTCCTCCTCCTCCTCCTTTGGCTGATGCTGGTACTTCTGATGCTATAGAATTCCTTTAAATCCAATTTTTCTGACCCTTGGCAAATGAAGCAGTAAATTCGTTTCAATTTGAGATTTCGCGTTCACCCCGTGATTCTGGACAGGTTTAGGTTAAATTCAGCTGTAATGCTGGTTGGGGTTATTTTTGTTGTACTTTCACTTATTACTGTCCATGCCTCTAATGTGATAAATAATTTTGACATTATGTATTGCACTACCCCTATTTTCCTTCCAAAAATGAGTTTAGTGCAGACAGAGGAAGAAATGAATTCTCAATGATACTCCTAAAATCGATTCAAAGGAAAGTATGTGCGAGTCAAAGAAAATATGTTGTTTGAAATCTTGTTAGCTAAACTGTTAGCAAAAATAGACCTTGTTAGGATAATTGTAAGTGAGACAGCAATAATCAACACATCTTACCAACAGGAGCAGTTTCATATCCCAACTACCACAGAGGTCTGTAAAATCCCTGTATATTTCTACTCATTTTCAAGGTTGTGCAATTATAGCACCACCTTGTTGGCCTATTCCAATGTACAAAATTGTAGAAATGTTGTTGGCATGTTGCCCTGAGAAAGCTTTTTCTCCGGGGGGAGGTTTTGAAGCTGCTCGAGCTATAAACAAAATGTTGAGAAAATAACAGGAAGGAAAAATAAAGACATAATGAATTTATTAGAATAAATGTTAGAATAATTTAAAATTATCAGTACAAAAATGTATAGTAACAGATTTTCTGTTCAGAATAATCCAGAAACTAAATTTTCACAAATTTGTCTGTTACTCTGCTGTTTACATACATAGGAGTAGTACGAAATGAGGTGGCGCAATAATTGCACCACAAAAAGAGCAGATTACCACGAAATTTGTGGTGCCATTATTGCACCACCTCTGGTAGTTGGGATATGATTTTGGACACAATACAAATCATACATACATTTGTTAGTAAGCCCTTTTCTCACGGACAGCTTAACTAACAGTTTGTTTGTAGTGTGATTCTCCTAATACCCATGGAACTGATTTTCCCACCAAAATCTTTTACAAGTAATATCCAATTTTTGGCAGCAACAAAGAAAATGAAGATTGTTGAGCTGCATAGTGCTGCACACCAATTTAATGCCATAGAAAGTTCAGCTTTGGGGCAATGTCATTCACTCAAATAAAAGTTGGCTACAAGAAAGGATGTCGCAATTAAAATGGGCCAGATACATTTTACGTCCGACTTTTTGCAAAATTAGTACCACATGTGTTATAGAAGAATCAGTCTTAAATATCATTATTATACTGACTACTTGTCAACAAACATGACACATATTCTGCCCAAGTGCCTAGGTCTATTCAGAGGAAGAAAATCTGCATGTGTGATCTTGTAACACAGTACCACTCCTGTCATCAACACAAGTTATCTGACAAATTTTAGGTGTAACTCATCAAAAGGGGAATCTCTCTGTTACATGGAACTGAACAACTCCCTTAGCTTGTCGCTGACCTATCCATTTGACAAAGACTCCACCTTGATGACTTACACCTAAAATTTGTAAGTTAACTTGTGTTGATGACGAGAGTGTTATTTTTTATAGGAATCTATGTACATATGGCCAGGAGGTTTTTCCTGTAATATACGGACAAATTATAGACTCCCTCTCTGTGGTGTGATTGGTCACAGTTGCTATAGCCTTGATTGTGCATGAGTTGGCCCCAGATGCCTTTTTGATGCTTTTTTCTTGGGAGGATTTCATCCATACCCTGGTAGCTGCATTAAGCCTTAGTGGCCTATGGGCAAGCTTCTCTTTTCCCTCCTTGTTTTCTGTGCAGGCCTTGTCATAAGCCAATGACTATGTCCCTTCTGCAAGATGATTTCAAGTTCCATCTACACATCACTCTAAAATGTTTTGGGTGGGCCTTAGCCACACACAGTCACAGTAAGCTGCACTGTGTTGGGCAGTTTGATCTTAGGCCCTTTACAAGCGAGCGTGCTAAACGCAGGGCTAACGTCTTTTTTTGAGCTCATTACCTATTATTAAGCCCACCTGAGTTGTGTCCGCGTCAGCTCTCGCCCAGATTTTTCCGATTTTTTTTCCGCCCGGAGCGCTAAATCCGATTTCCATGCGCAAAAAGAGGCTTCTTTCGCCGGAGCGCTAAAGCTATCGCCCACTCATTTTGGACCTGTATCACTGTACCAGTTTAATTGTAGTAGTGGCGGCGTTACATCTGGCGTTAGTAGGAAATGTACCAGATTCTACAGAGCGCACAAAATATAATCGCGAACTACTCTCCTACACCATGAGAATTTCCGCTGCCGCCGCGCATCACCTTGATCTCGGCCAATACCGTCACAACACGAGGTCCGCCACGATCGCCGTCATCGCAACATCACCCACGATCATCCTTCCGCTTGGTTCGGTCAGATTCCCGTATTTTACTGAGGAATCACACCATTTCCACAGGCGAATTGTGTTACCGGCCACCATCATGGCGGGTGGGGGAAAGAAGGGATTTCAGGGCAGGTAAGTTCATTTTGAATTCAATCCTCTGCCATTTTTTCCAATAAAACATTAAATTTGTTTCCTTGTTGCTCTTTCTTAGGTGTGAAGACTTAACAATCAACCGCAATACACTGTAGAATTTGGATGGGTTGAGCTGGCGTGGGAGGTTCTTGACATGGTAATAACCATGATTTTGTGGATTCACAGAGAACAACTGATATTGGTCATTTGATGAACCAATTAAACTCCAAACTCTACAATTCACCACCTTCTCCCCCTTCCAATTGCTCTTCCGCTCTCCCTTGTCAAGCCAAGTCATTAATTGCAAGTGTTTTGTTGATTGGTTGAACTCAACAATAAACCAGAGTATTGGGGAGGAGTTGTGGGGTGCAAAGCTGGATATTGAGTGTGCGATTTGTTCCTGCACTTGTTGTTGCTCTACGGGTTCAATAGAGAATGAATTAAAAACAATTTCTGTAACTAACTAACTTACAAACTAATGAGTGAAGAAGGAAAGAACCAACAATATAATTGGTGCTATAACAATAAAATCCATCATTTATGACTATAAATAAAATGATGAATAAATAAAATGATGATGAAACTGGACCCAAAGATAGGAATCTACGTTTGTGTTGGACATTCTGGATGGTTGTTTTGGCGATGATGGGAGATTTGCAGAAGTGTTGAAATGGAATTGTCAGATATGTGGAGAACACAAAGGGCTATGGGATTTAGGACCTGGCGCGGACACGAAATGAGAGGCGGGCTATCATAACGAATAGCGCACTAAATATAGCACAGTCGAAGAAAAAACATGCAGCGGGCTAATCTAAATCATTTTTTTAATGAAATTTGGGCTAACGAAAAATTAGCGCATGGTCCGTTAGCCCGGTCGCTTGTAAAGGGCCTTAATTGTGTGGTTGGAAGAGGTATCTTGAATGTTATCCTTTTCAGGGATGTGAAAGATGAGTGCTTTGTCCCCTCCCGGACTGTGCTCTCATTCTTGTGGCTTCAGTCTGTTGGGTACTGTCTTGGAGGCAGACATCCTCTATTGAAGGCCACTCTGAGGGGTGTACTGATTAGTGGGCCTCAAAAAAGCTCTTCACTGCTCCAGTCACACTCACTTGGGGTTGAATATTTGTCTTTATTTGTGGGTTCACAAGATTTTCAAATTCGTGGGATTTCAAGATTCCCAATTTGCAATGTTCAAAGGCAAAATTGTTTAATAGCAAGATTCCCTGGATTGCGAGATTTTTTGCTTGAGAAATTTATTGATAGCAAGATTTACAGATCAAATAAAAAATACTGAAAGTATTATGTGCATACATGGGTTTTGATTCTTCATGAAGAATAATTGTGAGATTAATCTTACTGGACTGAGGAATTTACAAGCTACTAGATACATCATTTTGCATTATGCACAACACACAGTGGATCCTGCAAGAGATCGACTGTTGCTGGAGCAGTTGCAGGACTTGATCCTTTCTATTGACTGCCAATATAATCTGTCTCATGAGAAGGTTTCCAAGAAGGAAAATATCTCTGGAGTATTATTGTTGAGAAATGCATTTGACAGATACGGGTGTGTCTCTCAAAAGAAGATGCCATTTGAAAATTGTTTCTCACAAACCAGTATGTTGTGATTTTGTACTTCATTTGCATTGCACAAAGTGCAGAAGAACTTTGGAGGTTGCAGGTAGAAGCTTGTGGCGCTTGCATACATAAGCTTGTTCTTGACTGCTGTCAGGTGCTTTGTTACTGATTAATTGTGTGCTTATGAATTACTGATATAATGTTGAAAAAATGAGGTAGGAAGGGCATTACAACCCCTCTCATAAAAAATGAAACAAATGGATTTTGTGTAGGTTCTACACAGTACTGGCATTATGTACCCTTTTCATTAGGGTGTTCTCTTGTGCAAACACAGATCTATAGATATAGGGATCTTTGTCCTTGTAGGCTTCCTTTTCATTTGGGAGCTTGGGATTATCCCATACTTGGGAATTTTTTGTGTAGTGCCTAAGGGTCCTAAAGTCAGATTCTGTATCTGTGTCAAGCTATAATTCCTTTTTTATGTAAAATATGTTGTCCCTTTAGTTATATTGTTGACATCCACACTGTTAAATTAGGTGCCACTGTGACGTTTGCTCTGTGATCAACAGTAGTGTTGAAAGTGTTGTTTGTGTTGTTTGTGTCTGTGAACAGTTCCAAGGCCTCAACCAGAACCTGAACCTGAAAAGGATCAAACTCAGGAAGAAACAGAAAATGTGTATAATCTAGCATCAATCTAAGGTTGTCGGCATTGCAATTGACATATGGGATAGATTGGAAACATCTGCATGTACTGAGGAGAGAGAGGTGGTGCGATGTTGTTGTAAGTTCACATGGATCTGCTGGATGGTATTGTGACATACTGATAACTGGTGTGCGGGGGACTATTGGGGCCATTTGACCTCAAGGAGTTCAACTGATGCATAAAATACAATTAAAAGCAATCAAAAGATGCTAATGTGAAGAAATTTTAGTTAACTTATCCTAGATCCTATGTATGTTGGTCAACTTCTCTAAAAACACCCATGATTTGACAGGTAGTGAGCAATCTTTGAGAGCTTGTTTGGTCTAAATGGGTCAACTTATGCAAAAATGCATAGGTTTACTCTTAACTTCTGCAGAATCCTGCATAAGTTCAAAGCTCTTTTATTCATGTAAGTACATTTTAAAGGAACATACTTCTCATGTACTTTTCAATGGCACTAAATGAGTTTAATTGAATATCACTGTCATCATGAGCAATATTGTCCACACCTAGAATGATAGATCATCTGTTTTTGATGGTGATCATGCACCTATAACAACAAATCATCCTTTTTGATGGTGGTAATAATGTTTTGCTCTTGCTGCAATCACAATCATTGCATATCTCTTCTGTATTCATGTTCTTCACTTTAATTTACTAACCCCAGCCAGAAGCAAAGCCATCTCTATCCCACAAGTGTTTTGTGCGAGAGTAGGGCAAGCTTGGTGATCCTGTTAGAGTTTGAATTCCTGACAGTGTATTCCCTGAACCTAATGCTGTATACATTGGACACCAAGGTGCCAATGATGAAGGCAATGATGAATCACTTGAATGTGTCCTACCCCATGGATATATACGTATAATCCACTTTTAGACGGGGACAAAGGTAGTGGTATGTTAGATGGTTGGGCATTGTCTTTTGCTAACTACAGTTTTACAAACACAAGAATTATCTGCGACATAGAAGAAGTGGAGGACAAAGCGTTTTTCTATTCTAGGAGAAAATCATCATGGTACTCTTAATAAGATTGACATCCTGCTGTGCAGTGATGGTCAGTCCAAACTATAGTTGTTAGATAAGTCTCATACTAACACAGATTTTAATCTCGTTATAAACAATATATTATACTTCAATGGCTACCATTGCTCCTCATCTCTCTCATGTTTCTCTCAATTTCATATTGTCTTTGCAAATAGCAACAGAAAGCATGATCAGTACTCTATCAGAGTGAATGATCCCTCTTCTTGTTGTTTTAAATACAATCAATCTCCAATTTATCACAATTTGAAACAAAAAGATACTATTTAACCTCCACAGACCTTTTGCAATAGGATGATGAGCTATTTCAAAACAGGTGATTTCAAACTGCAGTTGATGCTTGAAGATAAAGGTATTCAAGCTGACACAAATGGAGTATCCATGAGAAGATCCACCATTGGTGCTGCACCATGCCAAATTTTGAAGGATGTTGATCCCTCTACTGCAATTGATGTCCCAAAGTGCATAGTCAGAGCTTGTCAATAAACCAATACATAATGTTGATAATACCTATTATAACCTAATTCAACTTACTCTTCAATGAATCTGGCTTATGAGTCTCACACGTGAAGTTATAATTTGCTGTTAGTTAATGTCAACAGTTTGTATACAATAGCAAAAAAATGAGTCATAATTGCTGTGAGCAATAAACTCATGCACTTACATTATAAATCAAATATTTTGTAAGTATTATTAGTGTTTGTTTTTGTAGTGTTGATTTCTTAAGTGATAGATTCCACAAATCATTTTATTGAATTTTTTTTTTGTTTTTGGTGGTAAATGCCTTAGTTAGATTGCAAGTAAAGCAATGTAACTTCGGATTTTATTATTGCAACAGATGTTGCCCGTGACCATTAATGGCATTTATTGTTTTGCCTAGTTGGGCTCATCAGTGGTATGGTAGCAACAATTACGTCCATGCATTGTTCTCCATGATCCATTCAAAGGCGGACATGACGGATAGGTGGACAAGGCAGTCTGTTGCATACTGGTTGTATGTGACAGCACATGGTCACATGCATTTGTCTGTGTCTGGAAAGAGGAGGGTGGGGTTGTTGTGGAGGTTTCAGAAAATGATTTCTTTGTATTGAAGTAGATGTGTGATAGCTCTATACATTGGTGGAAGAGGTTATGGGTTCACCTGAAGAATTTACTTAACCCAGAGTCCACCTAGGGTGGGATCTTGGGCAATGACGTTGAAGGGATTTCACATATACATTTTTTGTGGCAGTGTTGCATGGTCATTGATGAGTATCTGAACAAAGAAGACCTTGAGGTAGATTTCACATTCAAAGCATGCAGTGGTGGCCAAGATATACCCTGTGATGTATGGTTGCAGTTGGATTAATTACATACCAAGGCCAAGGACTGATTGGGCATGACGGGGACAGCTTTGCATTCTGTGAGGTCATGTAAGTGACATGAGCCAAGGATACCTACTGGTGCCCCAATAACAGGATATGGAAATATCCACACATAGAATTCTTGTCACTAAGGAAAGGATCCCACCAAACATTTGGCAAGACTCTGTGGCAAGACCAGGGAGTCCTGGATGACCCCTCGGCAAGATCAGATGTACAGCCTAATCAGGTGCACTAAGACCCTAATTGACACCCAAGAATCCAACAGGGAACACATAAACCAAATGTAATCAATTTGCATGTAAACTACATGATAAGCTCAAGAGGACTGACATTTTGCAGTCCTCAGTTTTGTTCATTTCGGTAGCTCATAAAAATAATGTCCAATCAGCTGGAAGACCCTTTTCTACTTCACTTAACTCAAACTATTTTTTGACTACTTCCGGCTTAGGTCAGTAAGACAATTTTTGAAGTATATTAGTATTGGGAGGCTGGTATGGTTGAGATGTTTGCAATGGTATTTTGAATCAATAAACCAATAGCTCACAAATTACCAACACCAACAAGTTGTACCCAGATTTACCTCCGAAAATAATGTTTGATATTTTTAATTCCAATCAGCTTAGGTCAGAGGGTTAAGTCATGATCATCTGTTGAGAATCAAAGATTTCACCACTCATGCTTCCTCTGCTTTCAAATGTGAGTATTTGACTGTTATTCCTAAACATCTCAGATTTTAAAAAATCTTATAACACGCGTTGACAGAGTGAGAAAGTCATCCCCTCATGAAAGTGTATCGATGTGTTAGGCCAAAATCCAGGGACAATGCGACTCCCAGGGAATTTTAAAATTAAAAAAAGCCAGATTGCAATATCCAGAGAAAACTGTTTTCCCTGGATATTGCTATTCCACCAAAATGCAATTCCTAGGGAATTGCCGATTTTTTGGGGGATCTGCAGAAATCAAATGTACCTACATTTTCCTGAGATGGAGAAAGGATACATATACGTTCTGGCACATTGTGCTTCCAGCTTGACATGCATTCGTTATCATCCAATAGTTCAAACTTCATCACCATCATCAATTACAATTCGCAGAAAATTTCTTGAGTCCAAATTTTACTCCCTTCTGTCAAGATTTTTTTTAAAAATCAAGATTTTTTTTAAAAGTCTTAGTTTGTCATTAACTGAGAATTTTTTGTCTTGTTCTCCTTGGTGAGACACTTTTTTCAGTTTTCGCTATTATTGGTAACATTTATTTATTTTCTCTCACATTACCTGTAAATATGCCATTTTCGTGTTCAACATGCATGGGTATTCAATCGCTGTTGATTTGTGATTACCTTAAAAAGTATATCTAAAATTAATTTATAGCATGACCAAAAATTACGGGGCTTGACTGCTATTGATAGGCCTTTCTCGATCACGACGGTTTTAATTTAGAGAATAAGAAGTGATCATGAGGCCAATCCGCAACCGCTTTGGTCGAAGGGGCTGTTCCGTGATTCCCACTTTCTGGGGGCAGTATATTGCCGAATCGCGGTTAAAAATACCTAACACGATAATATTGTAAAGCACAGCACTAAAAAGTCGTGCCGCGCGTCGCTCCCTAACACGATAATAATATTGTAAAGCACAGCACTAAAAAGTCGTGCCCGTCGCCGCCAGCGACGACGGGAGCGCCGCCGCTCTAACTGGCGCCACTGTTATAATTATCTTCTTTTAACGAAACA
Organism: Cyclotella cryptica; assembly: GCA_013187285.1. Classification (NCBI taxonomy): domain Eukaryota; phylum Bacillariophyta; class Thalassiosirophyceae; order Thalassiosirales; family Thalassiosiraceae; genus Cyclotella; species Cyclotella cryptica. Next base: position 131,759 of record JABMIG010000304.1, on the reverse strand, counting down.
ACGCGAATTCCATTTTGCGGGCTCTCGCTGCTGCTAAAAAATCTTGCAGCGGCTGCTTGTAATAATCAGTACTTGAATATTGAACAGATAAAAATGATAAAAATGCATCAAATCTAAGGCTATTCGCACAATTTTAAAATTGTTAAGATGGGTTCCTCTAGGAATTGCTTCTCTCCTTTTCTGGCCTAATAGTGGACATTTTTATTTTTACAATTCCGTGGGAATCGCTTTTTCCCTGAACTTTGGCCTAACAGATGCCAGGACGGGAATGCAGGGAAAGTCCTGATTTTTTACAGAGAGTTAGGTCTTCAGAAGGTAATGGTATCATTTCTGAGGTATCCGTCTTGTTTCAAAAGATACCATATCTTGCGTATCTTCAAGCTCCACATACGAAACAACTCTTATTATGCAAGACACACACATGCTTGCCATACTATGGTATTGTACTGTACAATACAATACAATACCATCCTTGACCTCAACATCATTTTCATCATGATGTTGATGATGTACGCATGCGGGATCGTAGGGACAACCTCTATTTCTCTCCCGTCCATCGCTATGCTCTCGTGGCAATGACGAAGCCTCGCTAAGGTAGGGTTACGTTGCTGTAAATGAAATAATGATGAGGTCTTCACCTGGTCTTCACCATTCCACTCTCCTCCTGCACCCCTTTTCTAGTCATCTTCTAGCGGCGGAAACCTCAACACTACTCTACCATGAAGTTCTCAACCGTCTCAGTTCTCGCTGCCATCGCAGCTTCCTCTGTCGACAATGTCTCCGCCTTCGGAGTCCACTCGAAACTCTCCACCCACCACCGTTCCACCGCCGTATCCACCGGCCTCCGAATGAGCTTGGACGATTTGGAAGCCAAGCTTCTCACCACTCCTGAACCAAAGGAAGCAAAAGCAGGTCGACCCGTCAAGAAGCAAGCGCCCGTGAAGGAGGCTAAGAAAGTAGTCGAGGAAAAGCCTGCCCCAACCCCCGCCAAGAAAGAGAAACCCTCCAAGGTTAAATACGTCGACGTTCCCACCCCTCCACCAGCACCCAAAGACCCCGCACCCAAAGTTGAACGTGCCCGTCCAGCACCCAAGCCTAAGGCCGAACAACCCAAGCCTAAGGCAGTTGCCGCCGCCCCCGCCCCCGCCGAAAAAGATCCCAACGCGGGTACCTTGGGCGTAGCGCTGGGAGCGGCTCCACTTCTTGTCGCTCCTGTCGTAGCACTTGCGGCGGCCCGTGGAGCGCTCGGTAAAACTCAGGCACGTAGGGCGCAAATTCAGAAGGAGATCGAAGAGAAGGAAGCAGCAAGGCGCGCAAAGTTGGTCCCCAATCCTGATGTCGACGGTGGAGGAGTTGCCAGTGCTGTTGTAAGTGTATTATGTCGTACAGTTTGAACTTGTCGCTATTTGCTTTGAGAAGCGCAGGAACATCTTGCTGTATTTAAATCATGATGAGATGATTTTATAGTTTATATCGCCTCATCCACAAATTTCTTCTCCCAGACATTCCTTGGAGCAGCAGCCGGAGCCCTTGGACTCGCACTCACCGCATCTCTCGGTGGATCAGGTGTTTCCATTCCGTTGCCATCGGCTCCTCAGATCTCGCTTGGTCAGAGCTCTGGATCTTCCTCCAAACCTGCAGCTGCTCCCAAGAGTGCGATTTCGTTTACCAAGGCCCCTAAGGGTGAGTTGTAACAATTGAAGATGGCGTGAAGCTGCACTCACCTGGCACGTGAACTAACAGTATGTTTGGGTACATTTTACAGGTTATCAGATTGATGATGCCGCTCCTGCTAAGAGGTTGACCAAGGCCGAACGTGACGAGGCACGTACCAAGGCTGCAGGTAAAGAGCGTTCCATATCATCTTTCACTTCGTTTTTACCCAATGCACAACCAACTTACGGTTTTCGTTCGTCCCTAAAAAGAACAAAAGAAGGCCGAACAGGCCGCTGCAAAGCAAGCTCAGAAAGAAGCGCAAGAAAAGGCTTTTGAGGAGAAAAGGCTTAAGGCAGAAGAGGCCAATAAAGCGCGCATTGCTGCAGCCGAGGCTCGTAAGCAAGCTATTAAGGATCAGGCAAAACCGGCTGTGAGTGCCGAGGAACGTCAGGCCCTTGCAGCGGAAGCCAAGGCGAAGAGGGAGGCAGAGGCTGCTGCCAAGAAGCAGGCACAAGGTTAGTACAATGGTCTCTGTTTTTCCTGTAACACAATTTTTGCAACTTTGCTTCCTCTCAATACATCTCGGTTCTTCTGTCGTTTAGCCGAGGCTGCTGCCGCTCAGAGGAAGGCGCAAGGTAAGTGAATACGTCGTGCTCGTCGTGGTATTTGAGATCAACGGAGCTCACTTTCGCTCTGTGTTCCTTGTCGTTGGTTGCTGGATCACAGCCGAGGCGGCGGAAGCTAAGAAGAAGGCAGCAGAAGAGGCTAATGCCAAACGGGCCGCGGAGATCGAGGCGAAGAAAGGTGAGTTTTTGAGTGTTTCCATGGACTCCACTGATTTGTATCTGAATTATTCTTTTTACCTCTTCGTTTGTCATTCTATCATCAGCGGCTCAGGCTGAAGGTCAGTCTATTCGTTTTGACACTTTCATTCGTGATCTGCTGTTGAGGCGATCGTTTGGGTGGAAATTATTTGACAACGCAGAGTTATGCTCAGTTTGTTTTCCGACTAGTGGCACTCATCATTTTGTGTTCCTGTTTTCTCATGTGAAACTTATATAACAATAAAAGCTGCCGCCAAGAAGCAGGAGGAGCTTGAGGCAAAGAAGGCCGCCGCCGCCGAGGGTAAGCTTTCATGTCATGTTTCTTACCGATTTCTACCATGTGCATAAAAATCACCACTTGTCATACTTCGAAATTCTTCAATTATCCTAGCGAAAGCCAAGCGCGCAGCTGAAAAGGCCGCCAAGCCCGATGAGAGCGCCGAAGATAAGAAGGCTGCTGCTGCCGAAGGTACAACGTCGTAACACTTGAACATTGAATTACTAGTTGTTTCATTCAAATATCTTACTCCCCCTTGTCACCTTCAATTAGCTGCTGCCAAGCGGGCTGCAGAACAGGAGGCAAAGAAGCAAGCTGCTGCTGAAGGTATGTCGCTCACTCATTGATATGGACTCTGATTCTCGTATCCTTACGTTGACACAATTTGTCCCCGACAACGTTCCTGCTCGAAGCCGCCGAAGCCAAGAAAAAAGACGCAGCCGAAGGTATGATGAAGTTGTTCCTGCAGCCCATCGTTTTTTTATTTTTCATTTTCGTTGTGCCGCGTGTTGCATCTGATCTTCGGTTTTCAATTAGCTGCTTCGAAACGTGCCGAAGAACTGGAGGCCAAGAAAGCGGCTGCTGCTGAGGGTAAGTGACAGTATGGAACGTGACCCTTGGACATCTAACACATTTCGAATGATTTCAAATCTAATGACATTCTTGCTTCGCGTGCTGGCATCAGCCAAAGCTAAGGCAGCCGCTGAGAAGACAGCAACAACCAAGACCGACGACGAAGCTGCTGCTGCTGCGAAGAAGGCCGAAGAAGCCAAGGTGGGTGTGATCGAAATCCTTTTAGTGGTCCTTTATAGTCAATACAATTATCTCACTGCTATCCCCTCCACCAGGCCGCTGAGGAAGCCAAGGCCGCTGCAGAAAAGAAAGCAGCTGAGGAGAAGGTAATTCTCGCTCATTCAAGGCCAACTAGTTTTTCAATACACTTTCGTGTAGTTGTATTTGTTTTTAATTCGGTACATCTGACACAACTCTCTCGTTGTTTGTTGCACAACTCCATAAGGCCGCTGAGGAAGCCAAGGTTGCCGCAGAAAGAAGGCCGCCGAGGAAAAGGTAAGTCTCACTCCATCTAGGTCCACTTGTCAGTCATGCCACCTGGATCCAAATATCTTACCTAAGCGTCGCCTGTTTGATATCTAGGCTGCAGCGGAGAAAGCAGCCGCAGATGCAAAGGTGAGGTCTTGCTAGGCTTACTATGAAATTTCGATGCCATTATTTATTGCAGCTGACTTCATCTTAATCTCTCCATTTCGTGTATTCAGGCGGCCGACGAAGCCAAGGTAAGTTTAATTTCTCGTTTAGATTGACTGTTCCAATGTTTTTGCTCACCTTAATCCTGACGTTTGTCTTTGAAGGCTGCTGAAGCAAAGAAGGCTGAAGCCGCTGCACCAGGTAAATCCTTTTCCTCATCTCACTCTCCCAATGCTCGTTTCAGATATGCGTCATTTTCATTGTTCCTTCCTCGCGTTTTTCGCCTCTCCCTTCAGCACCAGTCGCACCTGCACCTACACCAGCAGCCGTCAGTACTGAGTCTAGTGGTATTGGAGTTGTAACAGGAGGAGAATCCGGTGGGAAGAAGTTGCAAGCAGAAACTGTTAGTGCTGAAACGTTTGGAGTTCCTCAAGGTGCGTTTCCCCACCTAATTTTTATCAAGGTTCTCCACATCGGATATTTGTTCACTAATTCATTCCATTTCATTGCCTAACTAGAGCTACAAAAAGTAAATCGACGAATTCTTAAGTGGAGAGATAGGTACTTCACAAAACTGAGCCCCATTACATGGAGGAATTTTCTGTTGATGTGAAGTCCAACAGGGCTTATACGGACACTACAGCGTGAGATCAATGTGGATTACTCACGACTGGACGATTTGATTTGTGCTACTCTGTTCGTTTGATAAACAGTCGGGCGTAGAATATTCCTCTAGTCATTAAATTTTGTCAAGTTTACTCTTGGCTCTACCCTTTCTATCGAGCAGGACAACGTTGAGAATAATACAGTTAACATCTTTAAGCTGCCCCAAAGAACTTAATAGATGAGTATTTAATTTTCTGCTATGAAACACTCTCTAAAAATCTCTCATGCCATCACCCTCATGGGTATCAAGAAATCCGAAGTGCACTGACCGCCTATTTTTGGATGGCGATCGGGACATTGGAAGTAAAACGGGTTCCTTTTCACTGATTAGAGGGTTAGCTAGGATGCCGCGATGAGGAGGCGACAAAGGTGTTTTGATTGATGCATCACGAGATATCCTACCGGAAAAGGCCGATTCTTCGGTGTTAATCATACTTTGTAAATCTTGTCGACTTGTCTCGGGTGACAAATCATCAAACGCCAACCCAACTTGGCTGGAGTTGTTGAAAGTGGTGCTAGCGAATCTACGAAGAAACTTACTCGAGCCACTGGTACCAAGAAATAAATCGGAAGCACTTCCGGTTACAAGTTTTCTTTCAGGAGAAAGTATTCCAATAGATTCTGCATAATGCATCAAGCCTTCATCTTCTTTAATGTGTCTAAAGAGGAAGTTTTTCAACGGATCAAAAAGGACAACCTTTACTGCGGGAGCCGTTGCAAGGATCCAACGCAAGACTCGAGAGTAGCCGATGGTCTTCGATAACTGGAGCATAGCTTTTATCTAGGATATGATGCACACCGAGCAATAAATCAAGTAAGACAACACCTACGCTGTTAAATATCATCATTACGACAACTAACCATGTTTGGTAAGAGGGTCGGCAAAGTTGGATGATCAAGAACTTGTACTAGTGTGCCTGTTTTGAGAAGAATATACAACGCAATTCTAAGGAGCTGTTCCAACGCAAACAGTGATGCATTGATTGAATGGTGTAAACTCACCTGGAATTATGCACCTCGTAATAAATGGCTTAGGTACAACAAGGTGTGTGTCAATATCTACTTCACCAGTGAAAAACCAGACAAAGATATCCAAGAACACAACCGTGTCAATGAAGCGTTCAAGAAACAGACCAAACTGAAGAATTAATAATGCTTGTGGCCCAGAGGGTATGCATACAGCTATGTCAACAGGCTTTGGCCCAAGTATCGGCAACAAATCGAAAATATTCCGACGGACTTCATTAATCCGATCCGAAATGAACACCAGCACATTTTTCGTCTTCTCCGGTGCCTTGCATTCGACAAGAAGTTTGGCAACTACTTGTGACAATGAGATAGAGAACGTTTCAGATAAATGCCAAGAAGCACACAACCTGAAAATCTCAAGCATGAGACAATTTGTCACGGTAATTCGCCACGAAAGACTGAATCTTGTCCTTGGCGATATAAGGTATTTTCGAGACGATAGTAGCGACCGTGGAGCTAACAAATACCGATAACTTATGTCCGCTTTCAACGAATTTGTCAGATCATATATTCTGTCATATATTTCAGCTGTCCTGGAAGCCCCGCCGCCCCCAAGGAAATCTTCGTGAAGCTTAGATATCTGGTCAGCGATTCTCTTAGCGTCAGCACGTCTCTTCAAGTAACTTTCTTTGACTGTTGACGCTATGTTGTCTAATGCTGGCGAAGACAGTGTGAAAGACGGTATCCTTGCCAGTGATGTCTGAATCCTGGCCAGACTTTTCAGTTGTTGAATATCAGAGAAAATCAAGGAAGGGGATGCAATGTGGCGCTTTTTTCTCATTTCACTCTTTTTTGATTGATGACGTGTTTTCCACATTGTCCAAAGTTGATCTTGTAGTTTTAATCCCTTAAAGCAATGTATAAAGACAGTTGTGATTACACGAAGAGTGCAACCAGGCAACAATTACGGACAAGATGACGATGCACACTCACCATCCGTGCGAGTGGACCAGCAAATCTCACGAATCGTATTCCTTGCAAGACTACTCTCAGTCTCTTCATAAATCGTTGAGGGTGTTTGTGAATTCTATATGGCATGACTTTTGTCCAGATTATTGAATCAACACATTCTCGAAAAGATAGGGACAGCATTGTCATGGAATGGGATAGCAAAATTAACCATTTGGTAATGATTGCCGAGTCGCGCAACCTCAAACTGCCACATATTTGATGAAAGTCTTCAATTTCGGTAGGAAGAATGAACAGCCAAAACGCAAATGTAGCTAGTGCCGGAATCCAGGTCCAGCAAGACCTATTGAATTTCATCCATCGATCAATAAAAAAGAGAGTTTCTTATCGTCATTCTTGTCATCATCAACATCGATACCGCCAAAAATTCTGGAAAGAGTCTTACTGCCTCGATGTGCAAACTTTAGCATTTTTTTCTCTAGCTCGTCCAAAGCTCTATTATGAAGAGCCATTCTTCTTGCATCACACGACCGTAGGACAGCCTCCACTAAACAAAGGGCGCAAAAGATGGGGCTAATCCAACTAACCTTCGGGTTTCTTTCTGCCCCCCAATTCCATATTTCATAGATGGGGGTGATATTTGTCGCGTTAGTTTCAGTGTCGTTAGACGGTATTGGACAAATGTCGTCTTGAATGGGGCTTTTCACCGATGAATCCTTCTTTTGAATTAGGAAAACGGTGTAGGATACGTCAGCTATGGCCACCGCCGCGAAGAAGATTTTCCAGACGAACCTAATAGGCGGAAGTCGACCCATTGTTCTACTGAGTTAGGGCTAAACTTTTTGTCGCTAAAGACATGATTTATTGCAACATAGCAATGATACGCTCTCTATGGCAACAGATGACGAGCTGTATCGCGAAGAAGTTAGCTGTCAGCGAGAGAAATTCGCTCGAGATTATTCAACACGCTCAATAATTGGCACTACGTGGCGTTACGGCAGTTCCAGTTGCAACAATGGGTGATACGATACAATGACGGCGCCGCTGAATGATCCTTCGATCTCTCGTACATGAACGATAATCGCAGATCCGTATACTTTTACCCACTAAACAGAAATCTAAATCAAGATTGTTTCGATTCTTGTTGCTCAGTCGAGATCACTTCAACATGGTATTCAAACTACAGCGAACCGATTGCATGAGGATAGGCCAGTTAGAGAGCGAGGCTATAAATGATAATAATATCTGATCGATTGATGCATTTTTGCCATCATTACTTTTTTCCAATTGACATCATGTTGTTCTGCGAGATTAAACGGAGTGTGTGATGATTGACGCCTGTGAAGTTGAGGAGGCTTCGAAGCCTCACGTCTGGGGGTTCAGTTGTTAGGTTTATACAGGTTTATACGCACTTACAATTATAAGATTCCTAATTAGAAGGCATAGGAATCGTGCGATCCATTGCAAAACAATTGTGACCAATGGATTCCGACCTTTTTTTCATCCATGACTAAGAGGATATAGGTAGAATTAATAGATTTTTAGTGAACTAGCGGATATACAATTGCAGATTATTTGTACTATTGCAAAAAATTTGTACAATTGTATATTTTTAGATCCTGTACTATTCCTACGTGCAAATCTGCTAGACTTCTGGAGGACTGGAGGATTTCTAGCGGATTCGTAGATAATATGTACTATTGCAGATAATTTGTACAATTGCGGATAATTTGCGCAATGGCGGATTTTTTGCGCGTGTGCAAAGCAGTCGTGCAGGTGTAAAAATTCATCATGTGCAAACATATTACTATGAAGACTTTCCCGCAAAATCAAGGATGTCCTTACCCTTCTTAGCGTTAAATACACTCTTATTAGACGCCTCACACTTCACGCAGCTTCACACGTAGTTCACACGCACACCACACACCACACGAACGTCAGAACCAGCTTCACGCGCACCCTAAACGAACGGCCACAATTATGTGCACTACTATAGACACCATTACAATCGACACACCTTCACACACCACTTGCTCACCAGAAACCTTAGAAAAACATTGGCGCATCAGACCGCCTCTTCTCGCGCAACCACAGATCGGAAGGCAAGGCCCATGCCCCACCAAGGCCCACTAATCACAACGAATAGTAGAGATGCTTCGTCCTTCACAATCCCAAATCTTACATCGATTCTCTTCCACAGCACTCCCCCGCAATCAAGCTTCCTTTGGATTCAGTGGGGCCGGCTTCCTAGGATGCTATCACGTCGGAGTCGCCGCATGCCTGCACCGCCATGGCATTCTACCAAATCATAATGACTCCTCGGTTTCCTCTCCAGCCTTTGTCACGGGTGTATCGGCTGGGTCGATGATAGCGGCAGCTGCCTTAGCGGGTGTCAATCCCGAGCCGGATGGGATGGAAGTGGTGTTGGAAGCGGCTCGTCGGACGAGGGAGTTGGCGCGGGAGTCGAAGACTCGGGAAGAGAAGGGTCTTTTTTCGTTCAATATACCGTTGGATGTCTTGACGCCAGGGTTTAGTTTGATTGATCAGGTAGAAGGTCCTTTTCGGGAGGCGATGGTAAAAGCATTGGGTGGAACATTTTCATATGACTCGAATTCTGGGAATGCTGCCATTATTTGTGACGACTCAAACAATAACAGCAACGACAATCCATATGACATTGATCCCGAATTATTCAAAAGGAGGTTTCCTGGAGGAACCCTAAGAATAGGACTTACAGATAGACGGGCATTGTGGCCACCGCCAATCCCATCCCCCATTGCAACCGAACGGATTTTGGACGCATATCGATACGTCGATACGTATAGAGACCTTGACGATATTGTTGCAGCGTGCATGCTCAGCTCGTACATACCTGGCGTTACCGGTCCTTTCCATTTAAGAGACAAGGTTCCTGATCTTCTTCATGGTTTCTTTGGTGTGACGAATAGCAATGAAAACTCTGGAAATTCAGTAGCTACTGAACAACCTATTAATGATACCGTAGATCGAGCAGGGACAAGACTGAGGGTAATGGAGAGTCTTGGACTTGTGAAACATGGCAAGACAGGATTACCAACAGTAAAGAGAAAACCGGAAGAAAATTCCACGCCTGCTCGACACGCTGAGTCCTCCAATTCAACTGATTTTTGGGATGGGGGTATCGCAGATGTGTTTCCAACATTTGACGATCAAACCGTGATAATAGCGCCGGTGAATGGAGTTTTCTCTCCCAACCCAGCAATATGTCCATCGTATTCTTCGCTCGAGGCCGAATTTACTACTTCCAGTACCTTGGAAGGGGATGTATCTCAGGTATCAGCAACGCATCCGTTTGGCAAGTTATCCCCTGCATTGTTTCAAACACTGCTACGTTCTTATATCCCAACTACATTTAAACATTCCAATAAGGCTCGACTGGGACTTAACTCAAAGAATGTACAAGCTGCAATTAGAATGATGTTTAGCTCCGAAGACAAAGAGCTGTATGAAATGTTTCGAGAGGGGTATGATGATGCAAGGTGAGATTACCATATCTTTTGATGAAGTTTCGTTACCGTCTTCTTTAATACTTCTTACCGACTTATGGTGTTAAAGGAGGTTCCTGGACCAATCTGGGCAATTACGTGTGTTCACAGGATGAAGCAATCCGCTCACAATTGGCTATCAAGAATATCATATTTAAAACGCGTTGTAGAAAAGTAATGCAGACTTAAGGCAACAACATGCACTCAATTTTGTGTATGTTTGTCTTGAAGAAAGAAACTTTGCTTGAGCTGCTATACATGGTTGCTTTACCTTAAATAGGATGCTATGCTCTCTGTAATGATCAGTGGATGCAATAAAACAATGGAAGAAATGCATTGAGTTTTGCAGTTTGCACTTCTTTCAAACCTTACTTTCACACTCAAGTATCCTCCAATGTTGTACTGGGGTATATATTCAAGAGTTTATATTCATGGGACAGAATGTTTGGAAATGAAGGTAACACTATGCAAAATATATAAGATCAAATTCTTGTGCATCGACAGAAATTTAGAACAATGTATCTCTGATCGAATTCATGTCTCAAAATCGCATAAGGTTTCTGCTTCCTCACGAATGGAGCGGTACAGTCTGAACAGTATTCAACTATCTTGAATATTTCCTTTGGCAATGATAGAACTTACCCATAATGACAATGTGCAGTTGGAGCATTCAAAAAATTTCACCCTTTGTGATCTTAACTTTTTGGTTGCAATGAATTCATTGGAACAAGACGGATGCATGAATCCATCATGTGAAAACTGGCAATTATGTGCTTTGGAAGTCAAATAGATATTGCACAGTACATTTTCACTTTCAAATGGTTTATCCACAACATGGTATGTTCTGATTGAGATTATTTAGTTCGCACATAGTAGTATCAGAGGTTCACAAAAGAGTGTAGAATGCCTCACTCGCATATGAATGTTCTCTGTACTTTTATTATATTCTCACTACGTCATTGTATAGAGGTGACATGTCTTGGATGTTTAGCTTGTTGATTTTATTCACTCCACTCAGGTGGCACAATACAGTACCACAATCACATCAACCGCCACAATTGTATTGGCAACTCAAAACACATATTCCACCAAAAAGCAGAAATGGATAAACGACAAAAAGGCAGCAGCTGATACCACAGTGTGGCATTTTACTTTTGATGATCCATTTTTACAGCAGCCTTAAGATTATCATATGTATATGTCATTGCCCAACCTGGCACAGTCCCAGTGCCAGCACTGGGACGGTGCAAAGTCCTAGACAAACATCACTGTATGAGCATTTTTTTGTTACATGCATCACTTAATTGGCATGGGTACTTTGTTCCGCCTGCACATGAAGGGTTTTCAGCAAATACACCTCGATCCTCAATTTGCAGGGGTGGATGACACAGGCCAAACATCTGATTTATTCATTGCACCGATGTACACATATTTCAATTTATCTTTAACTTGAAAGTAAAATGGCAAAACTCCAAAGTGGGAAGGAATACTTGCAACAACACGGTCTGTTCCTTTTGATCTTTGTTACCGCAAGAGAACACCCGTGAGAAGGGTATAAACAGACCAATGATGTGTAGAGTCTATGAGTTTCATTCTTGGATTAAAGAGCTTGCATTGTCCCCATCCTCATTTCCCCTTGTAATATGTAAACAACAAGTTCACAAATAATAAATCAACTACTACTATTAGAACAACCTGTTACAGAACATGTATCGACTAAGTACTTTTTATCAGTACATGGCTTAGGTCAGTACCTTGCATGTAATGGAGTGCTGCATAGAGAAAGCTTGTCATTTCAGATTTGCACCCACAAATTCCTTATCAAGTCATCACAGGGTGACTTGACTGCCGGTGTCAATTTTTGTATATGGATTATCAGATTGCCAAGATTGCAATGAAAAGAGAGAGAAAGAGACAGCAAGTGATGGCCTTTACGGAGAATTATACAATGGTCTATACAGAGAATGGTGAGAGAAGGCTCATTTTCAATTGCATTTTTCACCTGTACCATTTGAGAGCAGACTGGTTGGTATCAATCAGATAACATATTTCTCCGTACATGATGATTCCAATGATGTCAATGTTTAGCTTGTACAGGCTTAAATTATTATTGTTACAAAAGTTGTTAAAAATTCAATTGTAATATCGATAATAAGATAGAATTATCACTTAAAATAAATCACCCCCCCCCCCTCATTTCCCTATGGAGTATGACCATCATGATCCTCCTCCCTCCCTTTGTCAGCATTATTCAAATTTTCTCTTTGCATTGAAGGAATGGCAGGTGAATTATGAACGGTAGGCGGAACATTCATATTTGTCCTTCCCATTACGAACATCATGGTTGCCCAGAGTTGTGTTTTACTCAGCCGTGACTGCCCCCGTGTCCTCTGCCTGACATAGGCCAATTATCTGCCTTAACTGGTAGACCCAACGAGCTTCCACCTGGAACCTCCAAAGGTCTTCTTCACTTTGTGCAACACAAAGGAAGCACAAAAGTCATAAGATTTTAGTTTCTGAGAAACAATATCCAACAGGCATTTTCCTTCTTGGGAAACACCCATATACATTATAGGTGTTTCTCAGCCAAAATATCCAAGAGAGTTCTTTTTTCAGAAACCTTCTCATGGGACAGTTCCTGTTGGCAGTTGAGAGAAAAGGTTCAGTCATGCAACTGCCCCAAATCACTGCCAATCTCTCCCAGGATCAGCTGTATTTGGTGATGCATGGATTACCTAGTATACCATGCAATACCTTTTTCAGTAGTGTAACTCTCATAATAAAAATCAGTTCCCAACAACTTGTATCCGACATAGTAAAAACAACATTAAAGCAGCTTAGGTCACTGCCAGCTGCAGTTTCAACAGGAAAATGAGCTTCTACATCTTACTGAACTATTGCAACAACAACGTCATTGGAAGATTCCTCTTCTACAAGGGCATTATTGTTTGAAGAATCTGATGCTTTGCTGGCATCATCATGCCTGTAAGGCTGGGGTTGTCAGTGTTGTCCGCCATTTTGACAATGAATGATCAATGGGACCGACTAAAAAGTATGGGGCAAAAGGATTTGGTCCATTTGCCATTCAATGTATTAGGAATTTCAGGAATGCGAACAATCTCTATCTTTTTTCTTGGATTTGGATCTATAGGTGTATACGACTTTTGAAATATGAGTATTAGCAGGGCAACCACCGTATTCATAGTGTCATTATGTGAAACCAAAAACTGTCGTGATCAGTTTGAGTAGTTCAAGACAAAAAATTAAGATACGTCATCGTTCGATTTCAAAAAGTTCTAATGCACATAATTTTTTTCTGTTGTTTATCACAGAAATCATCAAGTGCTTGAGCCTGTTTGTGCTCTTTATTGTCTGTTTATAATATTATGACGACCCTTTTGACAAGAGAATCAACACAAAATGTGATATACATGATGAGGGTGCTAGTACCTCCGCCACAAACAAGACGTGTCCAAATAAATTAACCGTTGTTTACTTTAGAGTTCATGAGTCAGCCAGATATCTTCACACACACACAACTTATAGATGATAATCCTGCAATGCTCGTTTCCATACCATGTTGTCTTAACGGTCCCCGAGAAATAGCTAGAGTAGACAGCGCAAGGGGAAAGTAAGAGCACACGAAACTGTGCCTAAGGTTTTAGTCAATCAAATCGATGGGTTCATCAACAGATCCTCTTGTCGACCTAGCAGTGGACATGCGAAGGACAACGGACACAGGCGATGATCCACTGTTGTTCAATGCAGACTCCATCGCAGTACGCCCAGATCGAGTAGCAACATATCGACTACGAGCAGAAGAGACAGTCACATTAATTCCAGTGACATCTGCGCGGAGTTGACTGTACCGATTAGACAGTGTATCCAACCGATGAGACAGTGTATCCAAACGAGACGACGTGCCAGGATCACTAGCACCGGAAGCTCCAAACGAGATATTAGCATTCGTTTCATTGAAAGCAGCCCCAGCAGCTACGGAAGTACTTCCAGCACTTCCGTTAGTCGCACGCGCCCTGACGGACCCGGTCTCTGTGTCAGGGCGAGCACTCCCGACCACAGCTTCACGACGACCACGAACGAAAGGATGAGACCGCTCGCGACTTCCAATTGCGGCAGATTCAGCAGCGGCGCCACTTGCCGAAGCAGCCTCCGTAGTTGGGTTGTAACGAACCCTACCCCTCCCAGGTCGTCCTCCCTCCCCTTCCTGGTCCGCCAGGAACAATTCAATACTTCCCCCCGCCCTCGAAATAGTGACTACGGGACGACCTCCGGCATTAGTGAAGCTGAAGGCGGGTCCACCCAGTTGAAAGACGCCATTAACATCGTTATCTCCACGATCGGCAGCGAGGGACGAAAATTGTTCAAGCACGCGTTCAATAAACGCAACGTTCAACATGGCCGTAGACGGCTGGTTTCGGTCCTCAACCGACCGAGAATTCACCGGAGTCGAAGACGCACTGACGCCTTCAGTTCTTCGCCTGGGCGAACGAGCAGAACCGATCCCGCCCCTCTTTCGCTTATCTCTCCTCCCACCGCTCGCCAACGGAAGCGGCGCGACGCGATCGATCGTGCGGAACCTGGCTTTACAACAGGGACACTTATTCTCCGTTTTGGCCCAGGTGTCAATGCATTCAAAGCAGAATCGATGGGTGCATCCCGAAATGGTGGCGAGTTCGGAGAGGGTGGCGGGACAATCGAGACAAATAGCGCACACAAAGTCGTTAAGGTCGTTGGCGTTCGGAACAGCGGGCATCTTTTGATTTTCATCCACCGCCTCGTCGTCACTTTCGACATCGTCCAATAAGATGGGACTGTCTTTCCTCCCCGCTCCGACGCCATTTGGAATCGCCTCCTCTTGCTGGAGTGTCGAGGGCTGCGTGAGCAGTCGACGCTGTCTCCGCCTCGTCCTCATTTCTAACGACTCGAGAATGAGAATGTTGGCATCTAGCGCAGCTTGACGCGTGCTCCTTCGTGTTGGTTCGAGGTTTCTCGAGAGTCGAGCGCTTCGACGGGGGGGCGGGCTCGGATTGCCGATGGAGAAGGGTGCGCTACGATCGGGGCGTGCGACTCCGGAAGTGGTGTTCATGTTTTTGATTCTTGGAGGTCAGCGATCAAGTTTGATTTTTTAAACGGTCGAGATGATTCTTGGGGGACACGAATTTAGTGGGAGCTCTCTCGTCGCGAAGTGATGATTGTGTTGACAGTGGTGTTAAGGTTTCACCGGTCCACTTCAAGGGATGCGAAATTATTGCCCATTGCCACAGCGGTAGTTTTGGCTGGGAAGAACGCAGAAGAAGAATTGTGCTCGCGAGCAGGCGCTTCTCGTTAACGTGCTTTCCTTCGTAAATCACGCAAGGCGGAACGCTTCTGTACGGTACAATACAATACGGCCGTACCGTACTATACGCATTTGTACAATACAACATACACGAGACTATCTTGCCATGACCTCGAATGACCGAAACGTACGGATACTTTTTAAATTTGATTTTCGAACTTTGTTGACGTCAGGAAGGCGCATCAAACCTGAAGTTGCGAGAATGATACCAAAACAAATCCTTATTTTCTCTTAGTTGACACTTCAAGACGTAGAATTTGCGAGATCATTTGAAATTAATTTTAGTATGGTACTGTACAATACAGCAAAAGAACATATTATTTTTTGTTGCCGAGAGATGCAGAGTTGGCGTCGAGAGAGAGTGTTAAAATGAAATCTTTGAGACATTAAGCTGTCAACATCGCGGCCGACAGATCGCGACACACTATTGTACAATACCAAGAATCGAATTCTGGTTATCATCTTACCTTCCACAAGATTCACCAATCATCACCATCACCATCACCATCATGGCAATGATGCAAGCCGCCACACGCAAGGTATCCCTGATCTGTCCCAAAACTCGCCTCAACGCCCAGATCCTCAGGCCCCTATCAATCAAAACCGCGGACGACAAGGAAAGCGAACAAGTCAACATACGAAGCCACTCCGCCGGGCTCCCACAATTCCTCGAAAATTGGACCCGTTCCACGTTTCGCCAAGTCGGCTACGGATTAGTCGCGCTATCGACCGTCTCATTCCCGATCTTTCATGAGATATTCGTCACCTCAACTTTGACGGCCCTTACGGGAGCGTACTGGTACGTCGGCCTGCGAGATATTCGACAGCATCAACAGACCATTCGGAGGAACTTTCCGGTGTTGGGAAATGTTCGCTATTTGCTGGAGATGATTCGGCCGGAGATTCGGCAGTATTTCGTCGAAAGCGACGATGAAGCCGTGCCGTTCGATAGGAATCATAGAGTGATCGCCTACCAGCGTAGCAAGGGGGTGAATGCGACAATGGCATTCGGGACAAGGCGCGACGTCAACGCGATTGGGTATGAATGGGTCAATCATTCGCTGTACCCGACCAAGATTGATGCGAAGGAGCAACGTGTTTTGATTGGTGGCAACAATCCGCAGTGGTGCACTCAGCCATACAGTTCGTCATTGTTGAACATTAGCGCAATGTCCTACGGTGCATTGTCGGATCGAGCCATTCTTGCATTGAGTGCAGGCGCTAAACTTGGGAAGTTTTCTCACAATACCGGTGAGGGGGGTATATCTGACTTTCACAAAGCGGGCGGGGCTGATTTGATATGGAACATAGGAACAGCATACTTTGGTTGTGGAAAGTTTTCCGACGGAGGTGTGCGAGTGTTTGACCCAGACTTGTTTGCAGAGAATTCGGTGCATGCTAAAATGATGGAAATCAAGCTGAGTCAAGGTGCGAAACCAGCTCACGGCGGAATGTTGCCGAAGGAAAAGATTAGTCCGACCATTGCAAAGGCGCGAAATTTGGAGTTTCCTGTTTTGGAAGACTGTCATTCGCCGGCTCGGCACAATGCATTTTCGAATCCCACAGAGATGTGCCATTTCATGCAGCAGCTTAGAACCTTGTCGAATGGAAAGCCTGTCGGGATCAAGCTTTGTCTTGGCCAGCCAGAGGAATTTTGTTCCATGGTAAAGGCATTTTTAGAAACGGGTATTCATCCTGACTTCATCACTGTTGATGGTGCTGAAGGAGGAACTGGAGCAGCACCACCAGGTAAGTTCTTTATTTTAAATTATCGACGCCGGATGCACAATGCCTGACTCGCTGGATAATATTATTATGTTACTCTGTTGATAAGAATTCAGCAATTCCGTAGGTACTCCATTGGTGGAAGGATTGACTTTTGTTCATTCGCTCTTAGTGGGGGTAGGCTTGAGGCATCAGACAGACAAGTCAAAATCTAAGATTGCGTTGATTGCAAGTGGAAAAGTGCTCACGGGCTTCTCCATGTACAAAAACTTTGCATTAGGTGCAGATGTTTGCAATGCTGCTCGTTCTTTTTTGTTCTCCTTGGGTTGCATCCAAGCACTGAAATGTAACACCAATACATGTCCAACTGGTATTACAACGCAAGATCCCGAATTGAGCTGGGGCTTGGTAAGTTGTGTGACATTGGTGCATGTCCTATGTATTCAATGACGCTTCACAGCAATGCGCCGTCTCGCTTATCACCAGGATCCTCAATACAAACAAGTGCGTGTTGCTAACTTTCAACGAGCTAGTGTAGAATCTTGTGTAGAACTTATGGAAGCTACAGGGAGAACATCGTGGGCAACCATTCAACCCCATCATGTCCTCCGCCGTGTAGGACTAGGTATATCAAAACCATACGATGAAATATTTGACCATTTGCAAGTGAAACAGGGTGAGCTCCTCGAGGCTAAAGGGCCGAAATCATTGCTTCGAGTTTGGCACAATACCACCTCACAAAAGTAAAAGACACACTGCACGAGTGCCAGAGCATTCAAATTTGGAATTGCTGGGTAAAAATTAAATGCACAAAAAATTAGTTTCCGAAAAAATGTCTGAGAGGCTAAACAAGTATTTTGAGATCTTTATACTTAAATGCCCTCATTATGTGGGGTCTGACACAGTCTACCTCGGAGCAGTCAGCTATCACAGCCGATGGGATCAAATGATGCTGCGACGACTTGCACCTGAATTGATAAGCAAAGGCTCATCGACAGCAGAACCTTGCAACGTATCACCCCCCACGAGACTACTTCTGCTCAAAAGACCACTTCTACTTACGAGACCACTTCTATTTTCTACCTCGCTCACATAATTCATGTCGTCATGGTATTCATCTTCATCTTCGTCATCGATTCCACAGCATGGGTCCCCTCCACCCCATGTTCCGTCTCCTCCACGGAAATCGTCAAAACTTTCCGAAACTCCTGATCCTTGGTCGCCGTTGCCAGCAGATACAGTCCCTATTACTCCATTGCCATCATCTTTTTCGTCAATAAACCAATATCTTCCTAATACCATCCCCAAGATGGCGCAGACAAGAAATTCAATTGCATAGCTCATAACTGCCAACATAAGAAGGTAACCGATCCACGCTCTTACAGCATGCAAAGACGCTGCCATTATTTCATACCTTTTTCCGTTTTTAGATGTATCTCCCCTATTGGACTTGCAACACTTTTTGATAACGTATTGTGGTACTGCTTTTCTGAAAGCACGACGAAACATCGCAGGACAAACGGCAAACACCCTGCCGTGCCCCTCTGACGAATCATCCGAACTTTGCGGCCGTTGATTCTGCAATTGTGGTGATCTCTTCAAACGCTCCTGTCTTCTGATGTGTCTCTTCGTCCGTAAACACCGTACCCTCCACACACCACACGCCTCAACCATCACCCCCAACAGCATTATGAACATCATGGCGAATACAAACTTCGTCGGGTTATCCAGGGTCCATGACGGGAAAAACAAGTTGAGACAAGGCGGGGGGTTTTGTGAAGATGAATGGAAGAGAGCCGAGTGAAATCCGTCCATGTACATTATCGTGCCGGAATCCATCATTGACATCCCGTGCGATGAATCATCATTATCCATATTGTGGTCCATGTTATGATCCATGTTGCGTCCCTCATTATCCATGCCGTTCATATCGTGTTTATCATAGCCACCATCGTTTTCAACATTCTTGCCATCATCCGTCAGGATCACGGGCATGTCGTATCCAATCTTGTGTATGATGTCGCCGCCGCTAGAGTTTACCTCCCATAACGTTCTACGGGCATGAGATTTGGTCGTTTCACTTTTATTGCCGCCGCCGTTGGATGACATTGTCATCCCACCCATGGAGCAAAAGGAAGATGAACCCATCGTCGTCTTCGCGTCCGTGCAAATGCGAAGCAAAACTCGGGACAAACAGAGGACAAACCATGCAACAGCATGCAAGAAAAGCAGAAGAACATCAACGACACCACAGAAAAGAAATACCTGTTACATGAGTACGTTTTTAAGAAGCACAAATGAATTTAGTATTGTATCGAAAAAGCTTTGATCAGAAACACAAAGGTAGATATATTGTAATGAATTTTGTTAGATGTTGTTTCCTACTTCCTCGAGATTGTGCCTCTATCTTCCAACCTCATGTTAAGGGAATGGTTCGTAAAAATGTATGCTGCGGAGCATGCGGAAGCAGTGACTAATAAAGAATCAAGCGGCTTGGAGGGGTCTCCATTCTTCTTTTTCTAACTCTGCGTTGATTCGGCATGTAACTTCCAGATTTCTTTAACATTTCAGATATTGGATACAAACTTCGAAATGACTGGAAAACATATAACTGGCGAGAGAAAAATCTCCACTGAAAGTCAGACCAAAATGGTTACAATAGATATTAGGAACCTCTCCACTACAATTATGCTCAGAGGACGGGATCGTCGCATAACATGGGCAGGGTTGGAAGCCAGAATCTGACAGCGAAAAATGACCCAAGTTAGTACTGGTTCTTTTTTCGCTTCAGATTCTTCAATTGTTGCCAACCCACAGAGCCATTTCCACGATTTTGGGCTTGAAAATAACGAAATGAAATGTTTGATCCAGTTGTCATTATTGCTGGCAGACCGACCTGCGTAAAATGACAGTGACAATTGATCATGAGCTGAATAAGAATGTTTGATGAACCAAGAAATGCTGTGAAAGTGGCCACTCACGAGGAAGAATTTTTCACCAACGAAGAAAATTGCATCGATAACACGGAGAACAAATTTCCCAACAGGATTATCGCCCTCTTTATCTTCTCCGTCGTCATCCACCACCCAGTCGCTACTTTGAACTGTTTTGAATCGTTGTTCGTAGTCCGAATACTCTTCATCAGATATCAGTTCAACTGTGCTTCCAGAAACTTCATAATAATCTTGATCGATATCTACGGACCCATCAACATCCTGGACAGATGTTGGTTGATCGTAAGACGCCCGAGGCTCCACTTCTACTTCTGTAAACACGATATCATTGAGCTCATTTTTTCTTGGAGTTAGTCTTTTCTGATCCCTTTCCTGTTCAACAACCTCAACGGAGGATGCAGGGTACACAAAACGTTCGGACACATCCGCAAAGTCGGCCATTCTTCTGGAGTTGTTGATTTCACGTTTACGAGTTGCTACGATTTCTGCTAGCAATTGTTCCAATCGTTCTAACTCAATCTCAACAATCTCATCTAATGAATCGCTCAGAACGAATCCCTCCAGCTCCGTTTTTAACAACATAGCAGCACCTTCGCCTGCTGCCACGGCGGCAAGAGAAGTAACGACATCTACCATCTCTTTCATCCGACGAAGCTCCTTTTGGACATAATCTATTTTCAAATAAGCACGATCTCCGTTGTCTTCTTCCTTGATTTCTTCTTTCAGCTCATCACGTAATGTCACCATACTTGTAATTACTTCGCGTAACACTTCTCCATCTAAACTAATGCCACTCTCAGTAGCCTGTGACACCACGTCTTTTGTCAACCATGTTTGGCCAGGCTGAGACAGACATGATTCCAGACTAGCAATCAGTCTGCGCTTTTCTTCAATGAAACTTCGGGGGCTCAACAAACCATCGGGCGCATATTCCAAGTTTGTTTCGTCGATCATCTCATCTATCATATCTTCTTCTTCCATTGCATCAACATCCACAACGTCGACAACGGCGTTTTTGAATGTAGACTTCGTACCTGCATCGCCACTGAGCATCTTATCGCCGCCTCCGGTTAGCAACCGTGTTCCACCTTCTTTTCCGGCTTCTAATAACCGTACAGCTCCAGCAGCTAAGGCCTTTCTCACCCCTTTACTTCGATATCCCGCCTCCCTGCCAATTCCGGAGTTCATTTCCTGTCTCAGCTCCCAAGTTGTATCAGATACAGATCCTATCGCTCTGCCTAACGTTCGATCAATCCCCTCTTTCTCCCGCTGCAATACTGTTTTTTTCCTAGCCTGATAGGCACGTTGTTGTCTTTCAGCTGTTCTGGACGTACCCGCTGGAGCCAACGATCGAACAACACGACGACGGGAGGTTGAAGATGGCAGCTCTTTTCCAGACAAAATGTCGCGAATTGCTTCCGTCACCTGCTTAATTTCATCCGCGGGCGTTGCCATGTCCTCATAACTATCCATATCTCGGTTGGTGATTGATCTTTCCGAAGGCAAAGCAAATATCGTCTTCTCGGTGACACTCAGAATTTTCTCGGCATAAGTGCTATTCGATGCAAGCAATAACTTTTTTACTTGCCGCCCTGCTGCTGGAAGAGCGCGAGATACATCGCGTTGAATTCGGTCTAATGCGAAGAGACCAACAGCGGCTAACGCTTTGGTGTCCCGCTCCACTCTATTTTCGATATATATTTGAACAGTTTCAACGATTTCCCCAGCTTTGGCTTTGAGAGAGTTCCAAAAGGTGTTGTCTGATATTTTCTTGGGTTACACGAGCAGCATGCGCAAGGGTCGAAGTTAGAGACGCATACTTATCTAAACAGTTTGGGCAAGAAACTTACACTGACGAACTTAGAGTTGTACTCTCCTTTGACAGGCGCTGTAGTGTCTCTATCATCATCAATAGCTCTCGGACCCTCTAACAATTTTTTCACTTGTTCTTCTGTCTTGAGATCTAGCTTCCCTTCCTGTAGAATAGACTCAAGGACACGAGCGTCAAGGTTGCTTATTGCTTGTGGTGTTGATTCAGGTGTCCTTTGTGTGTTTTCAGCTGTATCAGTTTTCGTTTCTGTTAGATGGATCTCTGGGGAAGAGACATCTTCGTATAGAGGCGTAGTTTCGAATTCTGCTCCGTCTGTGGGGTCTCTCTGTTGCGACGTCATTGCGGAAAACTGCGCCGCATAAGCATCCATCCCACCACTGCTACTGGATTTCTTCATTTGAGATTGTTGAGTCGATGAGAAATAAATATATTCGCTGTCGCCGTTTTGTTTTGATCCTCGTTGATCCATCATTTCTTGAGCAAAAAACAGCGAATCTTCTCGTGTAGACGACGGTCTTTCCGGTGTTTCGGGCTGAGCAAAAACACGAATATTGGTCTTTCTTACAGCTGCAGATGATGATGCGAGGCCTGAGCGAGTACTCGCTGGGATGTGATTTGTCGTGCCAGTGTGCATTCGGTTAGGGCGAGGTCGAGACGAGAATGCATTGCACTTGTTCATAGAAAATAGGAAAAGAAATACTATGACAAGATACTTTGTAGGATGACGAGTTTCGTTGAGTCGTCGTGTATATTCGATATACAGCTGTCCTGACTGCCGCGGCCGCGTCATCAGTGGCAGACGCCCAGCAAGCATGATGAGAAATTCGGGCTGCGTACGGCAGCATTCAAAGAAAACACGGCTTATTCCGAGTGCAACAGCTTAGATTAGCATCACTTCTTGATGAGAGTAGAGAGAAGCTCAATGAGGTAACCACGACTTTTTGCGATCTGTATATTCCATGAGATATTGTCGATGTACTAGTTGTTACGAAGGATGTGCGTGATTTGTAATTTTCCTTGTGGATGAGAGGTTGATAGTACAATACAATACCATAGGTGGATGTGTACTAAACAGTAAATAAATTACCAGCAGCCGCAGCAAGATTTTTTAGCAGAAGCTGTGGTGTGTAACTGATTGGCATTGTACGTGATATAGTGAAGTTGAAAACTGAGTCATTTTGAGCTCAAAGACATTTATGATTAGTAAATAGATTGAGGTGTTGTTCCAAGAATAAAATGTTATAGTATTTTTGTGAGTCACGTAAGGTTAGTCTATGCAGTTTTTGATGATGAAAACGTGAATGCCTAAAAGTTATGGGCGATAGAGGATTAAGCTGGCCATAACTTCGGCGAACAATGCTCAATAGATATCATGGTAGGTGGTTCATAATAATCCCATTAAGTTTTATGGTGGTGGTTTCAGAAGTGTTTGCAAGACAATGCAACAGACACTTTCTGCAGAAGCGAGTTAGCATTATCTTCCGTGTCGGTTTATCTGTTATGGCTTCGTTTATGTATGTTCATGGTTGTGTCATCGTGGCTTCGTCCTTGTGGCGTGGTCATTGTGGCGTGGTTGTCATCGGGTTGTCAAAGTGTCTCCGTTATCATGGTTTCATTGTAGTGGCTTTGTCGTCATGGCTTTGTTGTTGTGGTTTTATTGTCATGGCTTCATCCCCCCTCTACCGCCACAGAATATTGCCAAATCCTCTCAGCATCGGTGGTAGAAATCTTACTCAATGGAACCACCATCCTCCATGTCCCCCAAGAAGCATTAAAGTGCAATTTATTCCTGACTTTGCTTTGGAGGTACAATACGTATTGGCAACGACAATGACAGTGATGCATCCCGTCAATGAGTGCGGCGATTGCAATGACATTGGAACAACAACCATGTCAACAACAACAATATCGATCTGTTCCTCAAATCGATTGCTTTACAAATCCATCCCAACTTGGAATGCTGGAGCAGAGGTGGAGGACACATTCTACTGGGAAAAAACGGCACAGGAAAGTTATTGATTTTGCATGGCAATCAACGGTGGGGGACGCTCTGCCCCAACGACAATATTAACCTCCGATCGGGAATGCTGCACCTCCACCACAACGACGAAGACAACAAACAAAGGAACCAACAATTCACAACCCATACCCAACTCCTCACCAACCCTCTAACCAACACAGTCCATTGCGCCTTTATACCCCATGGAAGCAACCGTCTTTCCCCCATGTCACAACATATCATGGTAAAACAAAGGATGTTTCCCCTATTGCCGCGACACTCTGCCACCCTTAGCATGGGTGAAATTTGTCGAGTGTTACTCATACACACATTGGTACAAAAATCGCACCTTCTTTTGTTGGACAATGTTTTGGATGGGTTAGATGATGTGGGACAGTGTGGCATGCGGTGGCAATTTCGTATGGATATTTATTGGTGCAGGGTGTTGGGTGTGCAAGGGATATGGTGCAGACGCAGATTGGGGAGTCATAGATTTTCATTGAAAACAGTTTTTGGTGATGTGTTTATGTGGTGTGTTTAAATGTAAAGCCATTTTTGGTAATCCAGTCAGTGGTGTGTCATTCTAATTAGTGATCAATATTAAGATGCGAAAAATGAAAGCTGCATTGAAAACAATTATGAGTGCACTTATATTTTGAAAACCATTGTGGGTAATCAGGTTCAATGAGTGTTGAAAACTTTTCTTATGTGAGACCAAATCCCTTTTTTGGCCTTGGCCATTTTCGAGTGTTTCAACATTGAAAACATTTTTTGGTGATACATTTAGGTGGTGAGTCTATGCTGAAATTTTTTTTGGGTAATATGCTACTATTTTGCATTCAGTGATGCTTTTATGTTGAAAACCTTTCTTAGGTTATACGTTATGATGTACACAAATTTTGGCCATGCTGGTTATAAGGTACAATGAAAGCATGATGTAGGAAGAGAAATGAATGCTGTTTTTTCATATCGTCTGTCGTACATTTGCATTCAAAACAGTTTTTGGTGAAGTAGTTATGTGGTATGTTTAAATGGGAAACCATTTTTGGTAATCCAGTCAGTGGTGTGTCATTCAAATTAGTGATCAATATTAAGATGTTAAAAATGAATTCACCTTGTAAGTAATGTGTTAACGTTGCAAACATTTTTAGTGATGCCTTTATGTGGTGTGTTTATGTTGGAAGTATTTTTGGTGATGCATCTAAGGTTGTACTACATTGACATTAAAAATCTTTTTTGGTGATCAGTGTATGTGTTGCTTTTATTAGAAATCATTTTTGGGTTTGCGATAGAGTTGAAAACAATTGCGATGTGGTTCATAATTCAATGGAAAACCATTTTTGGTAATCCAGTCAGTGGTGTGTCATTCTAATTAGTGATCAATATTAAGATGTGAACGTTGTAAGTAATGTTTTAACGCTGAAAACATTTTTAGTGATGCCTTTATGTGGTGAATTTATGTTGGAAGTTTTTTTGGTGATGTGTCTAACCTTATACTACATTGACATTAAAAATGTTTTTTGGTGATCAGTCTATGTGTTGCTTTTATTAGAAATCATTTTTGGGTTTGCAATAGAGTTGAAAACAATTGTGATGCCGTTCAAGTTGTAAGTAGTGCTTTGTTCTTTGCTGTTGACACCGTCGTTGTTCATTTGTTTGTTGTGTGGGTATCCGTTGCGAGCGGCCATCATCGTCATTAATTTGATTGTTGTGTTGTTCATTGTTGCCATCATCACTTTAAATTTGATTGTTGCGTGGGTTTCCGTGTTGTGTTGGTTTCCGTGGTCATCGGCCTGCACTGCTGTTGATAATTTGTTTGTTGTGCTATGTCACCCCCTACTGAAGTTCTTGAGTCACAGGACAACATGGAGGAAGCCGAAGGAGAAGAAGACAACACAATTCATGAGGCCGCGATTTAAATTGATAAAATAAGTGAAATTGTCTTTCAAACATCTTACCAATAGGGAAACATCGAATTTCCAACACACCATGCCATGACAAAAAATGCAACAAAATTGGCATGGTGGTGGAGGGATTTGTTCTCCCACAATACCATGAGTTGAGGCAATCGCGTCGGGGATATTGTTATTGCGGATGTGCTCATGGATTGTGCAGAGGCAGAAGTTTAATATCTGTGATGGGTTTTGTGTGGTAGGCTGAATTCTGATGATGTGGCGGAAATCGTCATGGTGGGTGAGTGTTGACAGGTGTTGACACAGCACGGGATTCTTTACATGATATGTTGTAGAAAAACATTGCACGCATCAAGACTACACTTCCAAAAGCTAAGCTAGTGTGGCACGCACTAGCACGATTTTTCAATCAGTCTCTTTTGAATTCACAACAGCCCTTAAAACATGGGAGTTCATCGATAAGCATAAGTTGACTGGTCGCGGAGTCCCCAGAGCTTGGAAGTGATAGCAGAATAGCCTTGACAAATATGGTATACATAGACCAGCCTCTTGATGAATTTGTTCATTTTAAAGTGATCGTAATCGTTTTTTATGGGAGATGAATCTGTAGGGTGAGGTGAAGTACCTATTCCAACAGTTTGCAATATTAAGGAATATTGCCCAAATGTGATTTTAATGGTGATGAGGACTCGCACGCCAGTAGTCTTTTTTGAATTCGTAACAGCCCAGGTAATTTGCAAGGTCGTTGCATTGCAAAAATTGACAAGACTGCTTGTGAAGGGGCCCCCAGAAAGTGAGAATCACGGAACAGCCCTTTTGACCAAAGCGGTTGCGGATTGACCTCATGATCACTTATTCTCTAAATTAAAACCATTGTCATTGAGAAAGGCCTAGTCAATAGCAGTCAAGACCCGCAATTTTTGGCCATGCTATAAATTAATTTTAGATATATTTTTAAGGTAATCACAAATCATCAGTGATTGAATACCCATGCATGTCAAATGCAAAAACAGCATATTTACAGGTAATGTGGATGTAAAAAATTAGATGTTACCAATAATGGCCAAAAATGAAAAAAGTGTCTCATGTGGAGAAGAAGAAGAACAATTCTCGCTCAATGATAAACTAAGATTTTTCAAGAAAAAATCTTGATACACAATACAATACAACATAACCTATACACACGCTATCCTGTTCTTACCCAACGAGAGTATGGTATGGTATTGTATACGTACATATATGGTAGTAGCCGTTTGTAGACCCCCGTCTTTATGTTAGGCCAAATAGGTCTGCGGATCATGAGGCCCGGCTCGTCCCACTGATCACAAAATGGACTTTTTCGTGCACTTAACTCACATTATATTGACTTTGCACATTACAACGTTCGAACCTTAGTCCTGTAGATCACGCCAATGTCTATCCCCCCCATAATTTGTTCTGGTTCCTGAGTTACTTAATTTTCCCTAGAAACTCACCACACATCGTGATGTGTGGTGACATACATCATTCACAACAACACCAAACCACTGCGAAAACAGAACAAATCATGGTGTACAAAGTTGTTCTTGTTGGTTTTTCCCTACCGACAATGGGTGCTCATGCAGTCTTCATCCGTTTGGTTGTGGGAATGCCTTGGTCTTGGAACGTGGCAACTTGCATGGAGTCGGGATGAAGCTCAGGATGTGACTGGTCAACAAAACAAACCTTGCAGGTTATGAGATCCATTCTGGGTTGGATGGTTGCTGTGTTTGTTTTGCAGCGAGAGAGTTTGTGATTGGACAGCGCGGGCAGTTTTTGGAAGGGATGCATGGTCGTCATCAAAGAGGTTGTGCTTCTTGACGACACAGGCCAAATAGGTCTGCAGATCATGAGGCCCGGCTCGTCCCACTGATCACAAAATGGACTTTTTCGTGCACTTAACTCACATTATATTGACTTTGCATATTACAACGTTCAAACCTTAGTCCTGTAGATCACGCCAATGTCTATCCCCCCCCATAATTCGTTCTGGTTCCCGAGTTACTTAATTTTCCCTAGAAACTCACCACACATCGTGATGTGTGGTGACATACATCATTCACAACAACACCAAACCACTGCGAAAACAGAACAAATCATGGTGTACAAAGTTGTTCTTGTTGGTTTTTCCCTACCGACAATGGGTGCTCATGCAGTCTTCATCCGTTTGGTTGTGGGAATGCCTTGGTCTTGGAACGTGGCAACTTGCATGGAGTCGGGATGAAGCTCAGGATGTGACTGGTCAACAAAACAAACCTTGCAGGTTATGAGATCCATTCTGGGTTGGATGGTTGCTGTGTTTGTTTTGCAGCGAGAGAGTTTGTGATTGGACGGCGCGGGCAGTTTTTGGAAGGGATGCACGGTCGTCATCAAAGAGGTTGTGCTTCCTGATGACACAAACTCAGCAAAGCGGCACCTCTAACACCGTAACCGTGGTTATGCGATTGCTGAAGTTGTTGAGGTGAATTCAAGCTTTGATGATCTAACCCATTTAAATATGTTTAAATTAACAATTCTAACAAAACCAATTACAATAATCTTAATATTAAAATTAAAGCCATGCATAATTTGTTTTTAACCATGTATTGCAACCCACATCTTGTGAAATGTTTTGGTAGGCATCCACTAATCATTCCGTTATTTGTTCACGAGATGGCTCTCTTGCAACCCCGTCCACTATCCCATCACCATCCGTCATCCATTCCTCCCACTTCGCATGCATTGCCCCTTTTAGTGGCTTGTTGATGCCAATATCAACAGGCTGGCACAGGTACGTGCACCCACCGGGGATGTGCAAAACTTCAATCCCCATCTGTTGGAGTCTGTTCACCATGGAACCCATGAGGTGTACCCTATAAGAATCCAGCACGAGAACAAGGGGTGGGCCACCGGGGTTGCGTTGGTCCTTCTTGTCCTTGTACGGTGTCAACACGACATCAATCCATGCATGCATGTTGGGCTCATCCATCCAAGCCTTCTCTTGACATGCATACTTCCTGCCAGCTGGGTAAGTACCAAATTCTCTTTTGACAATCCGTTTGTTTGCTGTCCCCCTGAAGATCATGAATGGGGTTAACATTCTCCCATCTCCTGTCACAGTGGCAGCAAGAGTGACACATTTTGTGTCAGTTGTTGACGCACGTACCTGAATGGTTTTCTTACCCCAGTTGTCCAACGTGGTTCAAGAGTGGAATGAGAACTGAATGAGAGTTTGGTCCATGTTCAAGATGTCTGCTCTGTTCCTGTTGCGGAATCTGGCACAAAGGATTGCCATGAAATCGTGGGAAGTGTTCTCCATTTCTTTGAAGTGCTTCTGGGCGGTGTGAGTAGCAACCCGACAAGTAAACCCAAGCTGCTGGGTTAGGCAATAGATAGCTTGTTCTTTAGTGTGAAAGGACTTTCCTGCAAATGCCCGTAGCAAGCAAGATGCCTCTCTCATCACCATGTGATTGGTGAGTTGAACACCCTGATCATGGAACTTTTGGATGAATTCCGCCAACTCATCCTTGATAGGAAGGAGGACACTTGGGCGGTCATTGCTCACTCTCTTTGCCAACCCGGTGATGTTGAAGGGAATGTATTTGCCCTCTTCCAGATGTTGGTCCACCTGTTTGACTGTTTTTCCCCTACGACCAAAGTACTTCCTGGAAATACCAACCCTACCGCATGCCTGACTGTAGGAGTATCCCTTCGACATCAACGTATGAACAGAACAAACTTTGTTGTGTTTCTCTTGAATGGAGAACGAGCAACGGATGAATGTAAGTTGGGGTGCCATATCCAAAAGTGTACTAAAAATATGGGTTATTGTTGAGTTTTTCAATTGCTGACATTGTTGTTTGTTGCGTGCGCGTAGGAGAACCTCTCTCGTCCGATCAAGAATGACATTCACTCCATGATGACAACTGGGCATTTGCGCCATGCAAATGGAAAGTCGCCCAAGGAGAAGTGGCAACAACAGAGGAACTGTTGTTGTCACACATTAATTTGTGGCGCGCACCATCTTTTGGTTTAAAAAGAAGACAAATCAAACAAATCAGCCCGATAGCAGTGGTGATCGATGTCAATGATGGATCTTGGTTGGTGATAGTGGAAGGCGTGATGAGCGGAAGGAATGGGGCAAGCTGGAAGACTGACAGCGACAGCGGTGAGTTTTGGCGCAAAAGTGCATCTCTACAGTACAATTCGCAGGTCAAAAAAACTACTTAGTAATTAGCTTTGGATACCGATTTTGTTTCACATGTAAATTAACTAACTATTAACCGAGCGCCATTAGTATCTTTTGACATTTTCTTGACTCATTATCTAAGAAATATGGAACTTGTTGCACTTTTGTAGGGAATACGTAGAACAATTCTTTGGGAATGGCCATATTAGATTTTAAATGTGAGAAACCTGCTATGTTGGTAGGATATTTCTACAAATTCAGCAGCAAAAGGTATCCAACTGTTGATCGAATTCAAGTGTACTAATCCCTATGTGATGTAGAATATTTTGATGTCAGTGTTCTTTGTGTCATACTCCTCAGGATTTGAAATTGCCCAGAATTTGCAACAATGAATCAAGCCATCCTCCTATTTTGATGCCAATCCATTATGTTGGTATATGAAATTGATGCCTTACTAGTGGGCTTTGCAGAAATCAGTCATCCATATTGATGCCAAAGTTGTGGACTTTGCTGAAATCTCAGGCTAAACAAGTATTCCCGAGGAATTGCACACCTCAAAAGTGCAATTCCTTGTCAAAGTACACATTCCAAGGATTTGAAATCGCCAAAAAAATTGAGTGCAATTCCGGAGGAATCACAAGTTCTCTATCTTTTGGCCTAACATATAGATTCCCCCTCACAGTCTATCATTACAAGCAGCCGCTGCAAGAGATTTTAGAAGGGGCGGGAGCACCCAAAAAGGAAAAAGTCTTGCTTCCTTAAATAAAGATATAACAGTGGATGCCAGTTAGCGTGCGTGACTTCTACAATTTGTGAAGAAGTATGCAACAACTCCCTTTCTGCATAGTGCAGGCTCTGAGTTAAAAATGAGAAGCATCTGTTTATACATCTTATAGTTTACTGTGTTCAGGATACACAGTGAGAGAAAGCAGCCATTTGGAAACTCATTGAATCAAATGCCAGTTCATTTCATTGGTCCATTTGATGGGAGCACATTGCTTGAACCCTGATTTCAAGGCTAGGCCACATATCAGAGTAACAATGAACACATCTAGTGAACATAGATAGTTCTGATGCATGGGGCAGCGTGTATGTGTACAGGATGACAACTATCTTTGCTTCGTGAAGTCAAATGTTGTCAAGTAAGCCAGTCAGTATGTTTGACCACCCATTCACGTTTACCGTGTTAATGGTAAAATCATTTTGATGGACAGTACACTTCTCCTGATTGCTTGAGCAGTGTCTGTAGAGCATTTGAGTCCCATTATTTGCCTTAATATTCATACTTCCCAAGAGGCATGTTGATTGTACAAAGGTCTTGACTTTCTTCAATATTGTATTCATATATCTTATTTAGTGAAAAGTCACAGCCTGCAAATTTTCTAAAAATATTAATTCTAATCAATAACAGTATTGTTTATACCATACATCATAATTCACTAATCCAGGCAGCATAACCTTAAGAACACTCAAGGTGGGCAAAACCTAAGCATGTGTTTTGTTGAGGTATTAGAATTCTATCTAGATCACCTCAAAGGTACTCAAACACATACGTGGTTGGACAAGGTCTAGCATTGACTTGATTAGTAGCTGGTTCCATATCAATGTGAAGCAATGTGTTTATTAATTTATATGCCTAGACCATCAATCATCTTCACATTTTTACGCAATACTGGAAGCAACTCTGCTTTCTGGTGTGAATTCAAATACAGTGGCTTGTTATTTTACATACGAGTTTTCAGTGGTGAAATATTGGAGCCAAGGCAGAGTATTGGAGCCAATCACACTCAACGAGTTCATTGTAGACTCATATATGAATCATATCTTCCATGGCATCAAGCTCTTTGAGTTTAAATACCCAGTGAATGTAAATGAATGGAGCAATCAAATACTCTATGGCACTTTTTGCGTAGTTCAATTTATTTTCTGCTTTGGACAATCATAAACCAGTGTTGGGCACAAAACTCCATTCTGGCATGGTTTTCTGCTTAGAAGCATTGTGGTGTTTCTTTTCTTCTTGTAGATATGTGCAACAAAGATAACAAAATATGAATAGTCCTTGGTCTGAATGTGATTTCACTCAATCAACTT
Organism: Cyclotella cryptica; assembly: GCA_013187285.1. Taxonomy (NCBI): domain Eukaryota; phylum Bacillariophyta; class Thalassiosirophyceae; order Thalassiosirales; family Thalassiosiraceae; genus Cyclotella; species Cyclotella cryptica. The sequence goes on along the minus strand of JABMIG010000304.1, from coordinate 99,610 downwards.
ATCCTCTGAGTATGATATGTTCTTTATTCATGAAGATGTAGGACCACAGCAGCATGAGAATTGACATATGAGTGTTGTTGAGAGACACTTCACTGCTCCTGTGTGAGTCAACAGAGCTGAAACAAGAGTGACTTGACAAACAATCCTGCTTCATGCAAGGGACTTGCTAAAATATTCATTCTTGTGGTGTTTGTTGTGGTTTTTGTCTCCATTTGAGGCCTTGCTACAATCACAATCCTTATCGTTTTGACTTGGATGCTTCTACTTGCAATGTTTTCAACAATAATCATGATGACTTTTGCCATGCTGCTTACAATCGAACTGTCCACAATCATGATAGCAGTCTTGAGACCCATGATGAGTGTGGATTGTCGAAGGAAGTAGCCATCTGTCACTTGGGTCATAAGGGTCATCTTAGGTTGTCACCAGGGCCATTGCCATGTAGTTACGGGTATTAATTTATGTCATCACATTACATCAGGAGTCATTAGTCATCCTAATAACTGCCTTGTTGTCATTGTCTGCACTTTCTAATCATGACAGCAAGATAAACAAAGTATAAAGTACCATACATTGAGACAATATGTAGGTGGTGCACACAAGATTACTGCTTGGCATCAATGATCCTTAGTAGCTTTCTGTAGACTTAAGGTCCTCAGTAGATATTATGTGGGCCCCAACAGGTGTTGGTCAATCTCTTCACAAATGACAAGTATTGTCCAATCAAACTCAAGGAGAAAATGGATCAGCATGAGAAACAACATTCCACATCTTGAACACAATATAATATCTCTGCTTTTACAAAGTGTAATCAAAGGTCACGAGTTTTGTTGCAAGGGTCATCAGCATCATCACAATAGGTTTTCACAAGGTTGTCTCAGTTGTAACATGGGTCACCAAGTAGTCTTCACCAAGGGTTGACAGGGTCATCAAAAAGTTGTCGCCGAGGTTCGACAAGGTCGTCAGAGTCAGAGAATTAAAAAGTTGTCACTTCTTGCTGGTTTATTTCGCCAAAAACTTCCACGAGGTGAAGTTGCCTGTCTTGCTGGATTGTAACAACCACTACAGGAATCTTATGTACATAAATGGTTCTTTAAGCAACAAGGAATGGGCACATTTCTTTTCAGAAATGGCCTACAAATACGTTATAGCCAATGTATTATGGTGAACCCACTCAACTGGAATTCTCAACAGGGCTACCCTCGAATTATTGTGCACGCACTCAACTGCAAATTTAAACTAGGCTTTCACAGACAACTACCAAAAGTGTCCATTATTTGAAAGTAGTCCTAGTAAACATATTTAAGTCTTTCATGATTTCGAGGATGGATGGTAAATATGGCTTTGAATCAAATGTGAGTAATGCAGTTACGCAGAACGAAAACCTGGCAGACGTAGGACAAGGCACAATGAATCACAATATAAACTCATTACTCATAATGAAAGAAGTTAGCGTGGCGGCTCTCCTGACTTTGGTTCTTCACAAATAGTGCACGTAGTTTCTGTGGCAAGGTTAGAAAACGCACATTTGTCACATGTCCAAGAACCCTCAGCATTTGGCGCATATTCATTGACTTCATTTTGGTTGGGAGTGTAATGGTTGAGTGCCATTTTGCTCTGAGGATATTGGTTTGGCACTTGAATCGGCAATGGGAGGTGAGGCATTGATTGGGTTGGTTGTGTGCCTTCCACTGTAGGCTTTTTTCTCATTTGCGGGCGAGAGCCATCACGCCAGCGTTGGCAACCGCCACACCTCTGATTCTTGGGCTTGTTTTGACGATTACATTTGTCACATGGCCACCAGTCCCCCACTTTACTTCTTAACTGCTTCGCTAGTTCCTTTCTAGCCAAGACATCAGGCCGCCCTCCATCTACAGCAGCAACATGAACTGCTTAGTGAGACACTGCAATATCACAGGCACAATGAAAGAAAAATATATTCTTGCCTTTCCAGCACTGGCATGCCTTGCATCTGACCTTGTTGGCAGCATTCTTCATGTTGCATCGATGGCAAGTCCATGGGTCAGTAACTACCTTCCATTTCTTTGACTTATAGTTCTCTCTCACCCCACCTTTGACAAACGAAAAGTAGAAAACGAGACGTTAACATCAAAGCTCCTTAATGCAGCAGATAAGTATCCGCTCCAACTGACCTTTCCACTTCTGGCATCCTCCGCAACGGGCTTTCGTTCCAAGATTCTCCTTGCTGCAGCGTGGACACATCCAAGTCATTTGTTGTTTTGCATCATGCCCGTCTTGAATTTCGAGTGATTGCTTAGAATAACCTGCTGGCATAGCCGAGGGATTTTCTACCGAGAGACCAACCTCTGAATGATTCGCATGATTCGATTGATATCCACGCGAATTAATCTGGCTGGATTGACTATTAATGCGGCCGTATTGAATACTTTGGTGGTCCTTCCAACATTGACACGAATCACATCTTGTTTTGTTTGCAGAATTCATATGATTGCATCCATTACAGACCCAGGGTGCAATAGCTTCTGTTGCCAGTGGCTCTAAAGGAGGCGCAGGGGATAAAGCTCGGGCGACCAGTTGTTGCTTATGTTTACCATTTTTCCATGACTTGCACGTTCGACATCGGAGCTTGGTGGCTTCATTATCTTGACTACATTTAGCACACTGCCACGGAGTATTACTGAGATGAGGAAACTTCTGTTGTTGATGGATGCTGGTAGCTGGAGCTGTTGACAAGTCGTTATGATGTTTAGTCCTCATATTCAGTCGCCTCCCATCTCTCCAGTGCTGACAACTTCCGCATCTTAACTTGACGCTCCCATTCGTATGTCCGCACCCGTCACAAGCCCATGGTACTTGAGAATCAGAGGTGGGAGCAGGACTGCATCTCGTCGGCATGTTTTGTCTACGTCCTCCCTTCCAACTTTGACAAATCCTACATCTTGCCTTTTGGCCAAGATTGACAGCTTCACAACCGTGACAAATCCAATTCCCTTGTGCAGCAACCACAGCTAAGGTAGCTTCATCAGGGGAAGCAAGATCCGACGCTTGAAGTGGAACAGTCGACTTCATATTTGGCCTTTTCCCATCTCTCCACCGCGGACACGCCACACATCGAACTTTGTTGTGCCCATTCGAGTGCCCACATGAGTCACACAACCAGTCTTCTCTAGCAATGGGTTCATTCGTGGTAGAAAGGTGGTGTCCTGTCCCCGCCCAACTGTTGCGTTTTCCTCCCCGCCATCTCTGACAGGATCCACATCGCGTTTTTTTCGCACCGACTAAATTTCCGCACTCGCATTCCCATTCGGTTTGGTCGTCATTGCTCTTTGCCAAACTATCTTGCGCCCCGACTTTTGGAGGATTGAGGGGAGTAGCGACATCATGAGACAAGGGATAAAACTAAACTTCCTCGAGACAAATGATGTGTGCTCACCATTCCAGCCCTGACAGGCAGAACACCTTGACTTTCGACCTGAATTGTAGTTCCCGCACTTCATACACTGCCAGCAATCTTGCTGCTCGACGCCCACATTCCGCGAAACCGGCGTAGAATGATCTGCTGGGACCACGGGCCGAAACGCATACTCTTCTTTCGCATCTTTTTCTGGCAGGGCGTCGATCATGGCGTCAACGACGCTACGCGATGTAAGTTGTAGGTGAGGGGGGAAGGGATCGTGTTTCGCGGGAAGTGAGTCTGCTTGGGGGTGGTCTAGTTCGAAACTTTGAGTACGACTCATGTTCTTGCGAGTAAGGATGGGAAGCGTGTCACACACCGTCACACGATAGAATCATGGGGCGTTCAAGGATTCTTTTATTGACACTAAGTGAAAAATGGTTGTCACGAAGAATGGTCTTTGTCGAGATACGGATTCTGGTGTGAGGTGCAGTGGTCTTCATTACCCTTTCATTATGGTACCGTTGCCAACAGCAAGCCAAATCCAATTTTATTGGTGTCACACAACAACACAGGCAAAACGCCGTTTGATCTGCCTCGATGCTTTATTATATTTCCCGACGTCGAACACGAATTTCCGTGATTTTCGTCACAACATATTCTTTCTGTGTTTTACCGGACATCGTATCCCAACAGATCTCAACGACTACAGAGGTGGTGCAATTATTGCACCACCTCTGTAGACTCACAGTATATTTCTACAAAGTCCAGAATTGGGCAGGATACAGGGCATTTTTGGTGTGGCCCAAGTTCAACTGGGGTAGGATTCCTACCTAATTCTGAAAATATATCTTCATATATTTTTTAGGTTGGCATGTAATTTTCTAGTGCAATATTTTTTGTGGTTGTAAAAAAATAATTAGGGTAGAGTGCCTGCCTTTGTATACTCTATGAATTCCCTAACGTATAGGTTTCCAAACATAAATGACCCCCAACTTCACTTGAAGTTCTTGTGTAGCAGAAGCCTGCATAGAAACACAATATCACATCATCACATCACACCACATCGCATGACATTACATCACACCACATCATAATCCAAAAATTCTCTTACCTCTTTCATCATCTATCAAATTGAAGTCCTCGTCTCCATCCACATATCTTCACAGACAGATTCTACTTCACCATGCCATCTCAAGCCAACATTGATGCAGCTCGGCAACGTGGTGATGCTGCCCGCGCCGCCGCCATTTGTTTATCTTTTGACGAGGGCACTGCAGCGCCAGTTGCAGCCACTAATGCAAATTTGTTTGCTGCAGCATTTGGTGAGTTTGCTGCTGTTCCTGCTGCTGGGGTAGTTGGGAGAAGGAGCCATCCCGGGGGGCTTTAGGTGGAGCACATGAGAGGGAGGGGAGATTGCGGTGGAGGAAGTTGTGGTGGCAGGGGCGGCAGGGGCAGAGGAGGGAGGGGCAGAGGTGGTAGATCAGGTAATTATCCTGGACGGGCGAAGGTACTATTCATGTTGTTGCTTTGCCTACTGTCCCGGTTCCAATTGCCGCCCCTGTTGCCACAACAAATTCTTTCCTTCATCAACAGCTGAACCTGCGGACACGTACTGTTCTAGAAGCGGCTGCCCTCCCTTCCACCCCTGCTACCATCCCTCCCCTCCCTGCTGCAGCACAATTGACTGGGGAGGGTGCTATGGAAGGACCTTCTCCAGCAGCTTCACCTGTGGCTCCTGCCGAAGGGGATGACCTCTTTGATGGTCTTGAGGAGGCACTGGACAATGAAGCGCAGGCCATTCTCCAAGCAAGGATTGCCCCGACAACCAGAGGAAACTATTTCTCCATGATCATAAGACTAATTCGCTACCTCCAGGACAATGACGAGCTCTATCCTGGGGTCTTGAGTCAATCGTTGATAGCAGATTTAAGAGAGGCGGACTTACAAGATAGCCAGGAAGAGGACTAAGAAGGGCGCACCATCGAAGCGTCGAGATGCCAGCAAGAAAGTTGTCATCAATGCCATAAAAAGCATAGACTCACAAGATCCTTCCACTTTCCCCATCAACTTTGACAACTTGACCTTTAATTGCTTTGCTGGCTTCCTGAAGACTTTCAAGAAAACTGTTGTCAAGAGAAGCCGCCAAACTCCTTTGGCGGAACGAGATGAAGAAGTCACTACAGTGGTGACATCCTCTGTTACAATCCGACTGGGTGCTGGATCCTTTTCAGCTGCTTGCTCTGCCCTTGCCTTTATTTTCACCGAGTGTGGCATTGAGAAGGATGGGACTCCTGCTGCAAAGCATTTATGGAAGCATATTGCTCTTTACATGAAAGGAACCCGAAGAACTGGGGCAAGGGAGCAGCAGGCTCTTGGTCTCCGCACTATTGAAGGAAAAGATCCCATGCCCTTTGTTGCTTATGTCAGACTTGCATCTATTCTTGCTCGAAGTCAAGATCCTGAGCATGTTGCTGCTCATTTGTTTCTCTTGCTTGACTGGAATATGGTGTCTCGTGCTGAAAATGCTGTCAACTCTCACATGGACTTGTTTGGAATTTTTGATGATGCTTTGCTTGTTTATCTTGGACCAAGCAAGGGAGACCAGGAGGGCACCAAGCACGTTGATCATCCATGGCATCTTTACACAGTTCCCGAGAACCCTGCAATTTGTCCCGTTCTTGCATTTGCAAAGTATTTGATGTGTCATCCCCAGATTCTCAATGGAGAGTGCAAAATCTTTGATGGTTCTAGTCAGTATGAGAGGATGAATGCAGTTTTGAAGGAGATTGTTCGCTCAGATGAACACTATGAAGAATTTGCAAAGTTGGGTCTACAGCCTGAGTATTTTGGGACTCATTCAATTCGCAAAGGTTCAATCACCCATGGATCATGTGGGGTTGTCAACGGGCCACCCATTGCATCAATTTGTATTCGCGCTAATTGGAAGATGCCTGGGGTGATGAATCGGTACATGAGGTATGAAGCTGCAGGTGATGAGTATGTTGGACGTTCAGTTTGTGGCGAGTTCGACTTGGTAAGAGATTTGCTGAGAGCTGTCCTTATTTTGACTTCAGTGATTGTCAAGAGTCCAAGAAAGAGGAAAGACACAAGGAGCTTGATGAATGGATAGCATGTATGATACCAGAGAGATGCTGTCCTGAAACATTTCGACTATTCAAATTCTGTGTTGCAAGCTTTATTTTTCACAGAAGATGGTTAGATAAAATCACCCATGTAGACAATGCGCTCCGCCTTTCTCCATTTTGGTCTGAACCAATTCCTTATGCAAGTTCTGTTGTGACAAAATTCCCTTGGAACAAGACTCAAGACACTCCAGAGTTCACAGGCCTACCAACTGACGTTTTGTACATGACGCAAGTGGAGAATCTCAAAATGGAGATGGATGAGTTATTGAAGTCATTTGAGTTGGTGAGGAGTGCTCTTGTAGCTGATAATACCCGGGTTGTTAGGGAAGTGTGTGAGAAGATTATCTCCGAGCTTGATTTGAGATCAGTTGGCGGAGAAGGGTATGGCTTGTCTCGTGACATTAACCGAAAAATTGACTTACTCATCTCACGCCTTGATAATCCTCGAGAGGTTGCCCCTTGTCCCGACGCACAGGTACCCAATGATGAAGATGGTGACCCCCTTTTTTTCGAAACATGTGATGTGGATGAGGAGGTAGTCATTACATTTGAAGAATGCCTGACTGTTGCCCAGCAGGATAGTGCTCGAAAGTCAAGGGTTGCGGAAACAAGAAGACAGCTCAAGCGCAGGAAACTCACTGTGGGATTTCACCATGGGAAGTTGACTGTGTTGCCTGCTTCGTGGAAGTACCGAAGATGAATCTGGTTCAATTAATTCATTTGTACCAGATGGGGTCACCTTCTGAGGGTATCACTGCGCTTCGTTTGTGCAAGTCTTCAGATGTTAACCACTTTGACAAGGAGGGAAGGAATCTTTCTCGAATGCGACGTGTGATGAAGGTTGTTGAGCATTTTGGAACGGCAAGAAGTGTTTGGAAGCCTCTGACTGCAGGTTCTGATTACTGGGACGGAGAGACTGTGACAAAGGTGTGGGATGGGGTGTGGAAAGACTTGTTGCCTCTGCTGGTAACTTGTACTACTTACGATGATGAGAGAGAGGATTCGTGGCACAAGAGCAGGGTTGGGGATATTAGCTGGAGGACTTGTCAAAATAAGTTGTTAGATGGGGGTGTTTTTAAGTCTCTCCCCAACAGTGATAGTCAAGACACCCGGTATTACTATTAGTATCAAAACACCCTGTCACGTCTGAGGAATCTCATCTTTGATCCCACCAATCTGTACTGCCACTGTCAAACTATTACACACAATGCTGGTTTTATCATGAGAACTGCTACTCCCAGAATGCCGATTATCACCAATATTTTTAGAACATGTCTCAATTAATTCGGCTGATTGTTGGGTAGGGCCAATTTTGGTCTCCCGGCTTCCACAAGAGAGGGCCAAATTTAGTCTCCCGGCTTCCACAAGAGAGGGCCAAGTTTTGTTTCCCGGCTTCCACGAGAGAGGACTAAGTTTTTTCTCCCGCTTTCCATGAGAGTGAGTCGTTTCATGAATAAACAAGACTGCTACTCAGCTCAGACAGCACCTGATCAGGGTCAACGCCAGCTAAGGGCAGGTCATGAGCTGAGGCAAGTCTTGTTGAATTTATGACAGCAAACAGTGGTGTCAAATATTTTTCAGGCCCAATAAATCTCCCGCATTGAATATAAAAAAGAATCAGCAACTATTGCGTATTAACAGTTTATCCTGAAAGAAGAAAGTGATAAAGTACTCACATACTTGATTTCCATCAATGGCTGAGTAGTTTGTGCACAATGCAGTCAACGATGGCAGTTGAGCTTGTACGGCGAGCTTGTGCAGTGGCAGTCGAGCTCGTGCGATGGTTGTTGAGCTTGTGCGATGGCACTCGAGCTCGTTCGGTGGTTGTCGAGCTCGTGCAATGGCACTCGAGCTTGTACGATGGCAGTGGAGCTTGTTCAATGGCAGTCGAGCTCGTGCGATGGTTGTCGAGCTCATGCGATGGCAGTCGAGCTTGTACGATGGCAGTTGAGCTTGTGCGATGGTTGTTGTGCTCGTGCGATGGCAGTCGAGCTTGTACGATGGCAGTCAAGCTCGTGCGATGGCAGTCAAGCTTGTGCGATGGCAGTCGAGCTCATGCGATGACAGCCGAGCACCATCAACAGGATCCATATTTTGACTATGGGACGGGAGAATCCCCATGATCGCAGAGTTTGTAACAATCCACCATGGAAAATAATAAAATGGGGGAGGAAATAATGGCCACCGATTCCAACAAAGGCATTTTCACGAGGGTCATTAACTTATGGTACACTATGGTACCTTCTTGGGTAACTGTGGTATATTTACCTTGGGGCAGTCATCCTACCCCAATTTTTCTACAATAATACGTATATTCAGATGGTGCAATTATTGCACCACTTCATTGGATTATTCTGATGTGCATATGTGTCGCCCTGAAAAAGCTTTATCTCCAGGGGGAGTTTGAGTTTTCCACTTGAGCTATGAAGAAAATGTTGAGAAAATAACAAATAAGGAAGAATAAAATCATGGTAGCCTGGGTTCTCAATCAAAATTTCGACAGTCACATAACTAAGTAAATTTTACGATCCCAACACCCGTGCCTCCGTACCCATCATCACCCATGAAAAACACCATCTCACTCCCTTGCCAGCACGCAACCCTCATTTCCAAAGCCATCTCACACCTCACCCCCCCCTTCAACTTCATCGAAACCAATTCTCAACCCCATCAAAAACACCCTTTCTGCCACACCAAAACCACCCTTTCTATTGCACCAAAACTGCCCGGACCCACCCATTTGATCCGATCCAAACCTCCCTTTCTGCCGCATCAAAACCACCCTTCTTGCTGCATCGAAACTACATTTTTTGCCGCATAGAAACCACCCTTTTTGCCGCATTGGAACCACCCTTTCAATCCCATCCAAACCACCTTTTTTGCCGCATTGGAACCACCATTTTTTTCTCATTGAAACAGTCCTTTCAATCCCATCAAAACCCCCATTTTTGATGCATCTTAACCACCCAGTCCATCCCATTGAGACCACCCTTTTGCTGAAACGAAACCACCCATTCCATCCCATTGAAACCACCTTTTTGTTGCATTGATACAGCCCTTTCAATCCCATCGAAACCACCCTTTGGATTGCATTGAAACCACACTTTGGATTGCATTGAAATTGTGCCGCATCAAACCACCGTTGTTACCTCGTCAAAACATCCTTTTTTGTGGTATCAAAATCACAATTTGGATCCCATTGAAACCACCTTTGGTTAGCATTGAAACCACCCTTTGGATCACATTGAAACTACCCATGTTGCCATATCAAATCCACCCTTTGGATCAAATCAAAACCACCCTTTTTGCGGCATCAAAACCCTCATTTCCACTGGATAGCAATCCCCATTTTTGCCCTATCAATCCCTCTCCCTGGTGTAATGAGTGAACAATTTTAAAAAAACTCAAACTTTTAATGAAACAATGATTAACCTGCCTTCCCCTTACTTCTCCTAAATGTATTTCAGTACATAAAATAACAAAAAAATCAGCTGCAGTTGTATTCACTTGTCATTATTTTATTCTTAAAACCATAGAAGTACTGCCTCAGCTCATGACCTGCGCTCTGCTGGCGTTGATCTTGATCAGGTGCGTCTGAGCTGAGTAGTAGTACTTCTCTGGTTTCATTGAAACAACGTGACCTCGTGGGTGTCACTCTTGTTCTCCAGAAACAGTTCAACAAGATGCTGCTTACGTTACCTGCTACATCTCCCCCTACCATATCTTGCAAGTCCACTAGGCCTTTCTCTCCATCGTCCATGTAAAGCACTCTCTCTTTGTCCCCTTAACATCCAGCAATTGATCCGCATCTAAATGAATGTTAGAATAATATAAAATTATCAGTACAAATGAATAGCAACAGATTTTCTGTTCAGAATAATCCAGAAACTAAGTTTCTCACAAATTTGTCTGTTACTCTGGTGTTTACATACACAGGAATAGTACAAAATGAGGTGGTGCAATAATTGCACCACAAAAAAGAGTGGATCAGCACAAAATTTGTGGTGCAATTATTGCACCACCTCTGGTAGTTGGGATATCAGACCTAGTACAAAAGCTTATGTGCATGTTTGGATCCTCCCACAATTCACAAAATATGTCTCTTAGTACACTTGCTCAGGGCAGATTGGCTGGGAGACACTTAGAGACACATTATGCTCATCAGTACATTTTGGTGCCCTTGCACCAAATCTACCGAGCATGCACACAATGGAGTGTCACAAACACTTCAAAACTTTTAGGGTTAGTGTTTTCTGAATCAAAAACTTACCTGTAGTGTAATGGTCAATGCTAGAAAGACAAACCAATATGTACAGTTTAGTTTGCCAACTAGTACGTTTTGTGTAGGTTAACATTGCATTCCTTTTATGTTTCTCTTCATCTTCCCTTAGTTTTAAATATATATGGATCGAATGCACTGGGTTTTTTCATGAGAGCCCTGTAACGGCATGCCCGCTCTGTTGGAAGACCATGTTCATACACAGGTGAACAATTTATATAGATATCGAATTCCCAAGAAGATTTGAACATTGCCTTGCAAAAACTTCTCAAAATATATTTAACTCATATGAATGACCGAAGGTTTTACATGTTCTCTAGTTCGAAGTAATACAATTTTATACTTTGTTGGGGTGCTCACATAACAGTTGTGATTGTGTGCTGTCAAACACAAAGAATAAAAATGTGTGTATCATTGGTGGTTGGGACAATGCCCCAAACCAGGACTGATTATTTTGGAGAATAAGGAAAGAGAAGATTGAAAAATCCACCAGTTTCTTGGGGAGCTGCCTTGAAAAAAGCACAAAAAGGTAGCCTCAGGCAAAGGTATGTTAGTAGTAGACATCATACGTTGTGACTTCACCCTGCAGCATTCATTTTTTGGGTATTTTATATTTATGGTCGATTATGGTCACTTTCGGCAAATGGTCACCAAAAAAACGGCCTATATAATATATTTTATGAACGTTTGGAGAACACAAAGAAGATTTTAAACATTTCGAGTCTTAAAATGCACCAGTATTTTGTATTAATGTCCGTATACATTAAAACGGGTTATATAAATTGAAATTGCTATATCTACAGTATATCGAGTTTTAGGAAACTTACAATTTTTAAATGAATCGACGAAATTTGATAGTATTATTTTATCTTAATGGCTGTATATCAAAGTATGACATGTCAACATGTCTGCATATAAGCTAATGTTGGTCCGTTTCTTTTTTATTAATGTCTGTATATCATTTAATCAGACATTTCTTGACTGTTGCGTAACAACCAAACTGTAAGCGTTCAAATTCTTATATACATAATCATGGGGTATGATTATTCATATAAGTAGATGAATACTAAAAATATCATACTATACGGGTCTGCACATATCAGGGAATGAAGGTTTAGATAAACAAAAATGCCCGTTTTCGTACGCACATTTTAAATATCCGTTGGTTGCTAACTAATTTGTGCCACATCGCTAATTTTTTGTATGGTAAGGTACCACCTTAATACGATCCAATACCACACCCACGCTGCTTGCAGGCTGCTCCAGAACTGCTTTCCAACACCATGCAAATATCAGCCCGAGAATGACCGACAATGAAGACAATGAGCAAAATGATTGTTGTATCATCGGATAATGATGATATGCAATACCACCATGATCGCATCTTGAAGGGACGCCTTTTGGTAGAGTAGATCGTGAAATTTGCTTGCCGAGACTGTTTGTTTCACGCGCGCAGCAGCATAAATGTCTTTACATGTCAGCAGTGGTCGCACCGAACGAATCGAACGACGCTGATCAAGATGGGCCTGAATGACTCCCAATATGGAGTTGTCACATTGGGGAAGTCGCTTTTTACGCAATCGTCGCGAAACTTTATTACGCAACTGCACTGTCACGCTACTTTGTTTGTGCAAAATCGATTTGTTATATATATGACTCGGTTATGTATATGAATTGTTTATGTATGAAACGCGCATTATTTTACTAACATAACTGCAACACTCCTTCCTTGCTACTTTGTTTGTGCAAAATCGATTTGTTATATATATGACTTGGTTATGTATATGAATTGTTTATGTATGAAACGCGCATTATTTTACTAACATAACTGCAACACTCCTTCGTTTGCGAAAAATCGATATGTCCATCAATATGTTATGTACATAACCATGATTGATTGAAAGAAAAGGTATGTATTTGACATTGTTATGTATATAACAGCACATGTTCATGACATTATTATGTATTTACCAACAAATCGCTTTTTTCTGCCAATCTGTTTGGTGGGCCACATGTGAAATGATCCCATACAGGTACGTTTATGTCTTTCTTATGTGAAAGCAAGAACAGGTGAGCACCCAAACCCAAGGAAGATGGATTCAATATTTTGGGATCGCGCCAGATGCTCAACAGCTATTTTTGGATTGCACAAGAAGTATGGTGTCGATGTTTTTTGACGGCGCAGGAAGTATGGTGTCGATATTTTTGGATTTGCATAAAGTATTGTGAGCGAGGTGGCTTGGCCCGAAATACCCTGCGATTATAATGAATGGGCTCCTCCAAAGAAGAGAAGGACTCAGGGAAAATGATAACACCCAGAGTTTTCAGAGTATTATATTTTTGGAAGGAGAGGTAAGTTTATACATTTGTTATATATATAACTTTGTGTCGTCTTGGTGAGGAATGGATAAGAGAGTGTCTCTTTTTGGCCGACCAATCAGGTTATGTTTGTGACGATGTTATATACATAACCGCATGATCGTGTGTATTTCTCAGACATTGAAGACATCTTAACAAGCAAAGGTAAGTAATTGCAGAATTGATTTATTGAGTTTTTGTGCAGGCAAAAAAGAATCAGGCCCATGAATCACCTGATTGGTGAGTACTGCCATTTCTTAATTGCAACTATTTAATTGGAAATTTACGCAACTGACCCTGCCCTTCATCATACATAATTTTGCCATGGTGTTCTATGGATAACTCTTTTGTTGGCAGGGCAAACAGGTTATGTACTCGACGTTGTTATATATATCACCGCTTGATTCAGGTTAGTGATGGTAAGATAAGGTGCAAGTGTGATGTTTTTTGAGGAAATTATCTTGTGGAGCTAACCGCCATTTCATCTGGATGTGTCATGTTCTCGACGTTGTTATGTTTGGATCTATGTTATATACATAACGCGCAGATTGTGATGACTATATGGTTATGTACGCGAGGTTGGTATATATATAACCACCGTGATCAAAGTTATGGTAGGATAAGGTGCAAGTGTGATGTTTTTTTGAGGACATTATCTTGTGGAGCTAACTGGCCATTTCATCTGGATGTGTTATGTTCTCGACGGTGTTATGTTTGGATCAATGTTATGTACATAACGCGCAGATGGTGATGTCTATATGGTTATGTACCGCGACGTTGTTATATATATAACCACCGTGATCAAAGTGATGGTAAGATAAGACGCAAGTGTGATGTTTTTGAGGACATTATCTTGTGGAGCTAACTGGCCATTTCATCTGGATGTGTTATGTTCTCGACGGTGTTATGTTTGGATCAATGTTATATACATAACGCGCTTGTTGTGATGACTATATGCAAACTGCTGTGGTTTTTTGGACTCTCTGGGGATAGCGGTAGAATAATGAAATTTATTGTAACGGGAAAGTATTTTGGTGGCAATTTGTAACTTAAAAACTGGTAAATCCGGTGACCATTTGCAGAAAGTGACCATAAGTGACCACAAATATCTCAAACCATTTTTTGTGAGCAGTAACTCACCACTACTATGTCATTGTCTTATATTGGTCCTAATTTACAACAGAGAATGTCTTGGAAGGTGATGTGGTATTTCCAAGAAGGAGGGACCTGTAAAGCTGGGTCAACAAACATCACTGCTGTCATCACAATGCTGCGTGTCCCCACAGGATGCATGTCACTGCATTGCTGCTGTTTCTACAATACCACTCATCATTGCAACAGAGAATGCACCTCCTATCTCAACAAACAATGACAATGATGTGCAACAGCATGGGAGTATGTAAGGATAAGAATCAATCAAGCTTTGATGGTAGAAATAATTCAACATCATGATGCCCAGAAGAAAAGAAACAATGCAATGACAACGAATGATGTGTTGAAGATGAGTAATGATGCATTGATACTGCAAGCGATGATTTCAATATGTCAACAAACAGCAACATTGAAACATCAACAATGCACAAGCAATGATTCATCAACAATGAGTGAATTGATGCCTTTATAAGTTTTGATAAGACACAAGCAATGACCCATCATGGAAAAGAAACCCCAAATCATTGACAAGGAGAGAATGATGACTGAATGAGGCATGTTGAGTCATTGGTGTTGCATATGATAATGGAGCTCATTGTCACCAATAATTATAATGGAGTAATCATTGCCATCAATTCCTAAGGAAAAGCTGTTCAGTTCCAAAATCTGTCACAATTGTTTTTATCCAAAAAGTGGAATATCACAGACTCTTCCCGCCAGATACAGCATACAAATTCAATAGAATACTAAGAGGAACTTGACACCTTCTTGGCCATATGACTGCCATGAAACGGAAATTGAAACACTGACCCCTTACCTATTCCTCACTTGTCATGTGCCTCAGGTTATGCAAAGGATTATTCAAGCAATATGAGTTGTACTTTAGTATTACACAGACTAATCCATCATGTGTGGAAACATGCCATCATGTTATGGTGTGATGGACAACAGTAGGGGTTGTTGAAGTCTTTGCTTTGGCCTCTAATAGCACTTCAGATGAAATGTTTCCTTTTTGTCTTAAATGCCTGTGACTTACTAAGTTCAAACACCTCATCTCTTGTAGAAATCAGGCATGAAAATATGCCCTTTGGTTCCTTAATTGTCATATAAAAATGGAAATATGTTGTGGCGAGTCATGAACCGTAATTACTGATTGGTCAATACTACAACTATTTGGATGATAATTTACAAGATGTACTTGTGAAGTTGCAAAGAAACAACTGACATGAGTCAAAGTGAATGAAATAACACCTACAGGATTTTAGTTCTAAAAAATTACTTAGTTATTTTACACCCAGGTTTAAGTTTGAGCAATGATTCAAAGAAGACAGGTGCTTATGGATTCTTTCACTTTTATTCTCAATATTTTTTAACATCTCACATTACCTTGGACCTCAGGAAGCAAAACATTATAGGGTTGAGGTAGAATTAAACTGGGACAGTTACCTGTCGCCTTTTATGGTGATGGGCGTTCATATTTTGCCTCATCAAGGGGCCATCTGCTGCTCTAGGATACATGCTATGTATTACTGCACTTGGTGCCAACCCTTCTGCTCCTGTTGTCGCCAAAATGTCTCGGAAACTGTCGTCAGCATGAAGAGGAGCAATAGGATTTGCAAAGTCTACTTGATGAAAATGACTCAAGAGGTGATATTTGTTCATAGCCTCCTTGCCATGATAACCAAAAGATCCAAAGACATAATTCATAATGTAGATTTCATCAAAGGCGGCCTTGTTGTAAGTAAAATGTTCAAAACCGATCCTTTTGACTGACGATAAGGGATTTAGTAACAGTCCTGCTAGACAATGATAAAGGAGTGCTGAACAAAATGTTTTTGACGTACATCGAAAGTCATACGTGGTGCTACAGCCTTTGCTGTGAGAATTGAAAAATCCAGTTTTGGGAGGTTTCTTGACATCAAGATATACATGGTGTCTATTCCAGAGGTTGGAAAACACAAAAGATAAGATAGGTGAGCAAAAAGACAAGACAGAGTAACACCAACTAATGGCATCTTACTTTTTGAAGCAGAATGGGATTACAAGAAGAAGTGGCACCGGAATGAGCAATACGCAGACTCCTATCCACAGTAAACTGCAAAAGAGGCTGGGGTACTGACAACCACCATTAAACAATCCAACACCAATCAAAATGAATGCAATCAGCATCAGGAAACACACAAATATAGGAAATGTTCTTGGTTTGAACGTGAAGGATGCATCAATTATCTTGAAACGGGGTATGACTATTGTTGTACTTGACTTGGGAAAGCACCAAAGTTTTGTGGTGATGTTAGCAACAACCTTAATGACGAATTTAAGAAGGTACATTATCTCCTGGCATTATGCCTCAATGAAAAGAAGGGGGTTTATTCATGCCAACCATTCTTACTACATGTTCATAAAACTGAAGCGATGTTTCTTCTTTTGCAAAAATGGGTGGGATATAATGCGTACTATGCATTTGAAAAAGGAACTTCCCAAGCCCTTCAATGTCTCCACGAAGCGATGCCTTTGTGGGCTGTAAAACAACTGGGTCATCTACGTCGTAACGTTTCGGAGAAGTGTTATTCATGATGGTGCTCCCAAGTATTCCTTTGGATTGATCGTCGTTATTTGGTTATCGTACTGGGGCATTTTATGATCATTAGTGCGTGTTATTAGTGCTTAATTAACTTTCTTACATGGCCTATCGTCGAATCAAACGAAGGCTTCTACGTTGCTTCTAAGTTCGGGGTGTTTATCTTGAGGGGGCTACTATTGAGACGGAGAAGAACGTTTTGCGTTACAGGGTTCGCTTCGCGTTATTTTCGACATACCATATACCTTTTTTATTAGGGGCGTTCTTGGTGTCATTTAGCTTATTTTCCACACAGGCTTAAGGAAAGCCCCGCTCATACAAAGTTTGTATGATGGAATACATGTAATCAAGATTTTTTCAAAATCTTAGTTGTGTTGGAAACTGAGACCTTTTCTCCTTCTTCTCCTCCTCCATCTTCTCCTTCTCCTTCTCCTTCTTCTTCTTCAGTGAGACAGTTTTTTTGCTTTTTGCCAAAACAGGCACTGACTGAAAAGTTGATCTGAAGTTACCTGTAAATAATTCATTTTTCGCTTGGACTTACACGGGTAGTTATAGTGTTTTAAGTATCTGCCTACCTTTAAAATTATATCTTTTTGTATAACGCATGACATTATTTTCTAGAATGTTTCTGTAAACTTGAAGGGAACATTAGTCACAAATTATCATTTTAATCATACACTGAAGAAGGAGAAGAAGGAGAACAAGGAGAAGGAGAAGAAGGAGGAGGAGAAAAGGTCTCAGTTTCCAACACAACTAAGATTTTGAAAAGTCTTGATACCTTTCTTAAAACATGTTTTCCTTGTTAATCCTCCATTTTATATATAAATATTGCTAGGTAATACTATTGTCATGTGAAAAAATTACCTATAAAAATTCGAAATCATGTCTGATAATACTAACACCTTTTAAGGATTACATGAAGGTCATCCTAATTTACTAGTAAAAATAATGTCCTACTGAAAAAGTCGATCTTACTATTAATATTAACCTCCTGCCAACCCAATCCTTCACCTCCTTCACCTGATTGAGGGGGGGGGGACAATTTCATTATGCACTGGTTTCAAAAACCCATACTCCCTGCAGCAAAAGAAATGACATTTTTTATAAACAACCAAGCTTTAGCCCAGCATGCTACCCCTTTTCATTCACAAATGCAATCATTATTTGAGTGACAGCTCCAGTAGAAATGTATACAGTGCAAGTCATAAAACTGGCCCTCTATGAAATATACGTATCCCCTGCCAGTTCACACGAAAATGCACACTCACACCATCCAGATGCCACTCTACATGAACCCAGTTCTTTGAATGATCAAAAACAAACTCATATCACTCACAAATCACAATTTGAGGCCCATATTGAAAAATGATCCTTCAGGTTCCAAGGCGTCCGTTGTGGTCTTCATTTACAAAAGAGGGTGCTTGTAATGTGTATTCGAGATCTCAAATCAAAAGTTGCACAAATAAGAAAATGATCAATAATGGACCACTACCATACCTTTTGTCCACTTATGTCACTTGACATGGGCATATTGATGTCAGTGTAGCCGGTTGAATCCTTTGTGGATCAAGAGGGGGTGAATAAAATGTGAGCCAACCAAGTAAAAAATCTGAATGTCACTATCAGAACACAAAGTTGCAGCAGCATTGTCATTCCCCCACCTGATTGACCAATTCAAAAATGCAATTCAACTCAGCACAACCTCAGTCAGACTTTTGGGGGGTCAGTTCTCGCCTCTTAGCTCCCACAACCCAAGGCAGACTTTTGGAGGGGTTCGGTGTTGTCTGTGGAGATAGGAGAACTGGAACCACAAGCTGTGTAGTGAAAATTTGACAAATGAAAAAAGTTGTGGCTGCAAGTTGTGACGACCACATCTTAACCACAAATTCAAGGGGGAATTCAACTATGTTCTCCAAGGGCCAACTTTTTGAGAGGTTGATTGTGCTCTGTGCCGGTGGGTAGTATGGGAAATGACTGAAAGCATGCATTGAAAAATATTGAAATTGGTAATGCAAAAATAAAAGTAAAACAAGACCCAAGACATCATCCCCCCCTCTTTGTTCCCTCAAAGGACCATTCACCCTGGTGCATCTCATCAGTGCAATGGCGTGGAGATTTTACCTGTCTGCAGTGACATGTGCTAAGGCTAGAAGTGCACCAGCATTGCAAATGTACTAATGAATTAGCTAGTTAAGAATTTAATTCATAAAAGGGGGATAACCATGAAACGGTCAACACTCCCAGACTATTTCATGAAAACAATGCGTAGAAAATTATTTCTTGAACACTTATCTAAGAGTTTACTAGCTATGTGAATACCAAAACAAATATTTACAAATGTGAAGGAAGTAGCAAATTTCCCTTCAAAAATCCCCCCAAGCTGTGAGCACTCCAAGGAAGCCACATGGAATATTAAAACTAAAACAACCTTATAGAGTATAAATATTGCTCCTAAACCAAGAGATCAATCACTTGAGTTGCCTCCGGTAAGATATAAATAGAAAGCACTCAATATCAAAAATACGCATGAACGTTCATGATTTATTGTTGCTATTTCCCCGGCCGTTACACGTCCAGAATACCAAGAAACGGGCAAGACAGGAGCTTATGAGAAATCATACAATGTTAGTATGATTTTGATGCATCTCAGATAACGATACACAAAAAGCATGACACCCTACATAGTTTGCACTTTTTTGTGACCTTAGTTTCACATGTCCGCTGCGTCCGTCTCCAAAAATCGTTGAAAAAGACACCGTCCAGGACATGTCCTGGACACGTCCTGGACACGTCGAGGACATGTCCTGGACATCTTGTGTTTTTAGTGTTTTCAAACAAGGACACAGGGTATTCAATTTTAGACACAGAGGACAGGACAGGATGTGAGAGGACATTGAGAGTTTACTTCATTTAAGGGTCCTTTTTGATACTTTCAGGTGAACTATACCAAGAGTGGTGGCTGTTGCATGCATATTACATTCATTTAAGTACAATCCAGAAGGCTTGCAGTTCAAAAATACTTAATATACCTTGGCATGTGCCTAGATTCTGTTATGTAATGTATGTGAGTCAAAACTTTGAGGACACGGGGCAGACATGGGACTCAACACTGACGTATGTCTTCGTGTCCTTAAAAAACCGGTGTCATGGAGAAATTAAGGACATAGGACACGTCCAAGGACACGTCCAGGACATGTCCAGGACATGTGAAACTAAGCTTGTGACTAGTCAAAATCATACACGATTTGTATGATGGCTTGATCAAAATCGCAGGAAATTGTATGATTTTGATGGTTGCTGACTATGTCTCCCTAGAAAGTACTCAGGAGGAAGGCGACATCTAAGTAAGAAGTTATCATTAGTATATCTATCTAATAGAAGAGGAGTAATGTCCACTGTGTAACAAAGTTACTACTAAGGTTCTGGTAAGTATCTAAACGATCATGTAGGAACCTTCCTGATCCCGGGACATCACAGCTGCCCATAATGCAACTTTGTGTCAGAGACATGTATGAGGTGACATGGGGGTATGAGTATTGCGTAGATGTCACTGACATATGCCAAGTCAGGAGCATGGATAAAAGTTGTACAGGTGTTTGTGTAATTTTGCTGTGCAGAGAGGTATAGTTGGGGGGCGTGGGTTGAGTGAGCCATGACCACAATGTCTGATGAGCCTGGCCGGGTAGGTTGTATCAGGTACAAAGACAGGGAATACTGCCATTATGTCATGAAACGGAGGTCTATCGGGCATTCAGGGTGTGCAAAACCCGTACCGGGGCCGTACGGGTGCGGCACAGCCCAAACATGGGGTATGAGTGTGCATGGGCAAATGGTATGTCAATTGTGTTTTATGTATGAATTGTGATGTAGGGGCCCTGGGAGGGGTGAAAGGGTATTAGTTATTGAAATGGTGGTTGTGGTGGGAGATCCACATGACGGGAGTGAAGGGTGCTGCTGTTAGAACCCCATCATGCAGTGACACATGGATGTTAGAAAGATTATGAAGTTGTGCTGCATGGATGGTGTTTGATGGTGTTGCAGAGATACATTGCAAATGCCATGGATTTCCAATGGAGTTGCTGTTGGATGAAGGTTTCATTAACCCCCAGGCAATCCAACTTGTTGCATGCTGTGACCCGGGGGCTATGGAGACCAAACATTCTGTGAAGCACGTTGACATATTTTATGCCAGTGGTGACAGGAGCTATGCTCAAAAATGGGTCTCAATTTCTTTTGTGTTTAGGAAAACAACTGTGTTTGTCCTTTAACCTAACCTAATAGGTTCATGTGGGGGAAGCCTGAAATGCTGTGCTTGATGACATATTTTCCTGGTGGCGCGGACTGGGCACCAGCGGGGTTTGTGTCATCCTGCCAGAAGGAAATGACCTGACCATTTTTGCCACTCTTTCGCCAGCGCCACTTTATGTCAACACAGAAGAGGCAGGAGGGCTCACCTGAGGCTTTATCCACAATGTGTCTATTGATGGTCAAAGAAGAGAACGTCATTGTTGATAAGTGCAAGTGCTTTGTGTATGTAGGCATTGACATTCTCATAGGAAAGCTTCCTGGATTGTGCCCACTCACTCCGGTGGAAGCCAGTGTATCTACCAAGAGCGATCCAATTATATAGACACTCAGAGATGTCATCTGTCATGGCAGTAGTTGCACCGTGGTGAAATTTGCCAATCATGTTGTTGGCAAATGCCTCACAACAGTTTTGACTGACTCATATCCTGTCAGATTGCTGAGTACCTGCACATTTATCAAAAGTGTATCAATCATGGGCACTGACAAGAGTGAGTCCATGATCGTGTAGAGCAAGGCGTGACTCAGGAGGAAATGCCAACAACCTCTCAGAGAGGGAAATTCCTGTGAGAGGAGGTGGAAGTGTAGGAGTGAGTCTGACTCAGATTTGTGTCAAGAGATTTTGTCTCCAATGACATTTGACTGTGTAGTAGTGTGGTCAGTGTTAATCCCCACTAGATTGTTTATCATGAGGGTGCATTGGAGTTGGCCAAGGCTCGGACTGATCATGGAACGTTTGCAACCTTTCCCCAGGTGTCTGCAGTGGTGTTGTTGGCCCAAATGAGGGTGGTAGGATAGGCAATGTTCCACCTGGAAATAATGTCCAGGGTGTGCCAACTATTTTGCTGCATGACACCATGATGCATTGCAAAAGCCTTGGCTTGGGTGAGGTGACATGGCTTTCCCTATGAGGGACCCCATTTGAGATGGTTGAGGTGTTTCTTGTGGTTTTCAACAAGGGTGGTGTCATCAAAGAGTCGTTTGGCCATCTGTTCGGCAATACAGCGGCAAACTCTCCAGGTAGCTGCGGAGAAGTCACCGCCAAAGGTCAGGCCATCAGGGACATATAGGATGTCAGCCACAATGAAGCTGAGGGTGCCTGTCACATCTGGGTGATGTTTCAGTTGACGGAAACAAGACTTATATCACTTGCATGTAAGATTATGTTGGAGTTGGGGTAGTAGATTACAGATTTTAGCTTTTCTGAAAAATATCACCAAAGAGGCACTGTTCTTTGCCAGTTTGTGTGAGTTCTGTTGTGGATGTCATCATGTTGACAGGTACTGATGTGGGTGTAAATTGTCAAGAGGCATTCAAGATTTGGTGGTCACTTTTGCCTGGCTTTGAAAGTATGTGTTGCGGAGTGAAAAAGATGTGAGGGCAAAATCTCACCACCCAGGC
The DNA here is from genome assembly GCA_013187285.1 of Cyclotella cryptica. Lineage (NCBI taxonomy): Eukaryota > Bacillariophyta > Thalassiosirophyceae > Thalassiosirales > Thalassiosiraceae > Cyclotella > Cyclotella cryptica. The sequence continues at coordinate 77,009 of JABMIG010000304.1, read as the reverse complement.
CGGTAAAGGAATAATGTAGTTTTTCCTGTCCTCTTTATTTATTGTCTTGATGACTTGGTCATGTTTTTGTATAACGGATGCGTGGTTACCCATTTGCCAATGGAGGAGCACATTCTCTCATGTGTTTGAGTTATTGGATTGTTCAAGGGATCAATGGTCATGACCCTTACGCAGTGTTGTAGTAGATCAGGATCTACTAGGTGCTTCATTGTGTCAATGTGATTAAGGATGCTGCGGTATGCCCCGATGTAGCTGTGTCCTGCATATTGCATGACATTTGCAATACACATGATGTAGTGAAGGAGGCAAGAAAGAAAGTGCATTTTCTTGGTCAGGGGTGTGGGTGTTTGCTCCATCCATTTGGTGTTGAAGTTCAGTAATGGACTGAAGTCATGTGTGGACATGCGTTTGTACATGAGATAGATCACAGGGGCTTGGAGATCATCATTGGTTAGGGTGTTACTCTAGTGATCAAGTAATAGGGTTGTCTCAAAACGTGCCTCCTGTGTGAAAGAGTGGTATTGGGAGATGGAGCCGAATCCTATTGTGCAAAGGTCGACTGGTGTTGGGAGATGAGTGTTAAGATTGCCTACGGTGGCAAATGCAGTGGGGATGGGGGGGTGGAAATGTTGTTCTGGGGGCTTACCTATGCGTTGTTCACTTGTGGCAGTTGCTGGGACCCCTAGGAAATAGGAACTTGCTATTGTACTTTTGGAGGTCTGAGTATCGGTGAGAGGTAGAGGGGCATGGGTTGCATTGTTTGCTGATGTTCTGTAAGTATTGAGAGGTGATGATTGTAATAAGTGGATTCGAACCAGGTAGGGCTAATCCAATGCTGTCATTTTGGGCTGTGTGTGAATCCATGTTGTTCTAATTAGTAGGCATGTTGTTACTAATAGCAGGCACAAGTGGCTTCATGGGAGATGGGCATGTTGCACTTGAGTGCCCTTTGTCCCAGCAACGTTGCCAGCTTATGAGGGCTGGCCCCATGCTGGCCGGGTGACCTCAATCAGATGTGGTGGATGTCGTTGTGTTGCAAAACTTACTAAGGAGTTGATCCCCAATGAGGTTGGGATTGAAGTTTAAGTTCCCATTGGAAGTGACGAAGTCATATAGCATATGTTGGTGCTGTTCCAAAAGTTTGGGGAGCAATGCATGGGTATGCCAACAGATATGCTCAAAGCGGCATTTTGAGTGTTTTCTCCAAAAGGCCTTGCAGAGAGAAAAGTCTTTGGAGTTGAGTTTGGGAGGTAGTGGCATGGTGTTGCCCTCCCCTGTCCAAACCAGGTAGTCGCCGTGGTCATCAGTGCTAAGGTTGGCCAGTTTCTGATGTTTCGCACGAGTGTCAGTTGCCGGGGAAGTGGTATCTGGGGCCTTGCGCATGGTGCCATGGGCTCCTGCGTTAGTAGGTCTGTGTGGGTTGGTGTGTACTGGAGTAGTTGCGTTGGTGGAGCTGCGAGCGTTGGAGCTGGTGGTGAGCCCCTCTTCCCTTTTTTTGAGGAGATGGTCCGCCTTGTTTTTCTGCCTTTTGCCTTTTTGGTGGAGTGTTCCAAGAGGGGACAGGAAGGTGTGGAACATGTGGTGGGAAAGACTTCATCAATATTGTCAAGGTCATTTTGGAAGGTACTGTGAGCTTGGCCAATCTGGGTGGCACTCAATTGGTACCACTCAACTCTTGTCACGTAGACTTGATTGATGGCTGATGGATTTGACCAACTGGAGGGTGAGGCATGTCTGTAGAGTGCTGAGGGTGTAGTAAGCCAGTTGAGACTCAGAAGGGGTGTTTTTCTTGTCAACAAGCCAGTCTTTGGCCTCTTTGGAGGTTAGTTTGTCTGCTAGGTTGTCGGCATACTTGATTAGGGATGGGGCTTCATCTGAGGAATTGTATAGATTAAAGTCAAACAAGACATCAAAAATGCCTTTGAGGTTGGCAAATGTGATGAGATTATCTTCGATGGAACTCATAGTGGTGAGTGGTGTAAAGACCGTACTTAGTTTAGTACATCATTTGTTGACTTCTTCCCCGGCATCTTCTGCATCGAAGATATGCAAATGGGCCCTTTTTGCCCTGCTGTTTGCTGTAGTGTCAGACAATATCATGATCAGTGCAAAGCCCACCATGTTTTGCTCATCAAGGCAAGTGATCTTGGCATCATGCCACTTCTCTGTGGCCATATATGCTTGAGTTAGCTTCTTGAGGCAGTGAAGTTTTGCCTTCCTGTTAAGATAGTTCTTGGAGCGCCCCATGGAGTCCACAATGGAGGCAAGGGCACTAGAGAAGCCAGTGGTTTGGTCAGTTTTGGAAGAACAGGCCAGAATTGTTGGTTGCAGTTGACTGTCTTGGATGGCACTGCCTTTTTTGGTGAGTTCATTGTATTTGCACCTGATGATAAGGAGGCGGGCCTGTTGTTGGGCAAGTAGTTCAGCAACGGCAGTGGAAGTGAGGCCATTGGCATGGGTGATCGTTGCCGGGTGGGGTACAGGTCATATTGGGGGTGTGGTTATACCAATCTTGCCAAGGGGTGGGTCTTTGGAGTACAGGTGACAGAGATGGCTTTTGAGAGGCCAAAGGTGGCTGTAGCAATCAGGCTGCAGTTGCTCTTGATGATCAACCAGGTTTTCCAAATTCCTTGTTGTCCTCATGAATCTTGCTCCTGTTGCCCAATTGTGCTTCTGGGGCATGGGAGGGAGATAGAGGGTAAACACCAGGTAAGTCATGATAATGGCTGCGAGTGCTAGTTCAGGGACTTGTTGGGTGGCATCGGTACCATCCTTGTCTTTGAGAAAATCCTTGAGGAAATCCTGAACGCTTTGGTCGGTAAGTTTACATGTTATGGCAAGTTTGGTGCTGTAGGGGATGGGGAGGGCTGTGGGTAGCCATCTGACTTAACAATCAGCCCAGTCGCTATCAGTAGGGAGGAGAGTCATGAGATCTGTGCTGGTGGTGTCAATAGGGATGGGGCTCCAGCGGTCTGATGGTGCAGTGGAATTCTTGGTGAGGAGGAGGATGTGGTCGAGGATGGTGTCACAGAGAACCATGGGTACTGGTTTGTTTGGGGTTGTTCGATTTTGTGGCGAGGACAACCTTTTCCCTGGAAGTGCTTTCGAGGAGCCCGAGAAGAAGCAGTGGATGAGTTTGCCTTCAGGGCTGATGATCATCAACCCAACCCAGATTCGGGTGCTTGTAAGGCCTGACTTGCGTGAATGTTTGCCCAAGTAAAGGAATGCCTTAAGGTCCTTCTTGAGGAGTCCCCAGCCAGCCGGGATGGTATGAGTCCAGCCATAGGAGGCAATGGTTCTCACCGCAGTGGTGAGAAAGGGGGGAGGCGTGTTGTTAGAATGTCATTTACTTTATTGTTGTGAGTAAACAAAAGTTCTTTATCTGTTTGTTGAAGAAAAAGTTGTTAGGCAGAGCAAGGGTCCACTTGATGTGGTTCATTCGCTGTCCTTGTGGGTGCTTGTGATGCTGTTGGGGTGAAGGAGTGCTGGGGTATCAGGATTCAGAGCTTAGCTAGGGCCCAAGTTTTCCCAGTTGTTGGAGTGAGTGGTCCTGTTGGACTCGGTAGACGATGCGGTCATGTTGGTGGGTTTCGGTTTGATGGAAGTGTTGGGTCAATTGAGCCTTCAATGGGATGTGGATGCATCCAGACATCAGCCAAATGAGCACCCATTGCGTGAGCAATGCTTTGGTACCACAATCCAAGGACAGCCAATGTACCCTTCTCTGACACACATCAATCAAACAACAGATTATGATGGGATCAGAAGTGGACCACCAAAATTGGAGCCGTAACTTACTTTTTGGTTGAAAGAAAGTTGAAGCAAAGGGTAGGCAGTGTGATTTGGTCAAATGGATGCACTTGGATGTGAGCTAGCTCTTCTAGCATGTTTTAGAGCCACAATATTGTGACGTTGCTCCATGAGAAGGAGAGTTGTGTATACTGGCATCGTATCGGAGCGCCCCTGGCTATGAGGTGGTCCATAGAGTGGTAAGAGTGTATATTAGAAATATCTAATCTTGTTGGTGTCGTAGGTATGTTACCTTACAAATCCTCTTGTAGTGCACTGCATGTCCGGGTTTCGGTAGGTAGCACGAGTAGGTGGGACACACTTTGTCGGTAGTTCATTACAGAAGAATTCTATTCAACTACAAACTTGAAGAAGTCTTGCTTTGTTAAGTAACATAACAGTCAAAGCAAGACATGGTCCTGGTAAATGGATCATTGCCTATTCAAGCTCAATTCGCATGTCCAAGCTGGTGGCTTGTGACTTGTAGCACATGATCCAGTAAACTGCCTTTGTTCCTAATTAGTGAGTGAAGTTGCAGAGCATGCACTAGAGTGCAACCACTCATAAAGAGAGGTACAAAATGTTGTTTGTGACAACATACCATTAGACACCATTTTTGGAGCTTTGTGAACTGGGAATCTGCAAGACGTTGTGTTTAGTATATCAAAATGTGTACTATTGAAAGCAAGGACATATCTTCTATAAAATTTGATAATATACTAGGTCTAGGTTGCAAATTACCCAGTAGTTCCCTGGTAATTTATGATTACTGGGTAACATTGCCTTTTTGTAGGGAATGCCACAGTGAAATTACTGTCTAACTAAAATCAATTTAGGGTTAAGGTTAGGGAAATCAATGAGACTCCTTCTGCCAGATTACTGGGGAATATACAGTAATTCTTGGGGAATTGCCATGATGACTGATTACTGTGACAGTAATATTTTAGGGGTTTTGGTGACAGTGACGAAACAGGAATTTGCAACCCAGTACTAGGATTCATGACAAGAAAAATACGTGGTCAACTTGTTTCCATAACACTATGCCATGTGGCGATGTTGGCATGTACCATACTACCATGTAAGCAAGATGATTGGTAACACCAGTGTACAGGTAACAATGGACAAGTCTCACAGACATTTTTGTTTTTCTGGTATTTAATCCAGTCATATGGAACTCAAACCATCATTCTGCATCACACCAAAAATATGCACATATGTATTGCACCATGCTGTTGGAAGTTACCACACAACTTGTGTACATGGTATTGGGGTGCACAGCATGTATAAGAAAGGAAGGAACAAGGCAGAAGAGGTACAATATCTGTACTTTACCACGGCCAGAGGAAGTACAATGTCTCAATCATCCTGCCCTCTCAACTTGCTATCATATTTCCTTATTTTACGTAGCATCTAGGTTCACACCCACGAAAAGGCAACCGTTTTTTCTATTTATTGGTTCCTAAAATGACTGTCATGGCTTTTGCACCCACGGAAGCACTTTCTGATCAAGTCTATTTCAGTATCACTAAGAATTCTTGAAAACGTGTTGGTCCAATCTTGTTTCCAAAGTGAACCCATGAACAAAATGAGATCAGAATACACTCCTAACAGAAGATGAGCGTGTATCAACGCCTCTTGGGAGGAACACTTCAACTTTTGCAATGATGGCTTCAGGGGGGTCACATGGTCATTTTAATCTGAAATAGACGTCTTGGGGGTCACAAGTATATTTTTAGGCGTGGATTGAAGGTAACACAATGTTGTACAGTTTAGAAGTACCATTGATTGCAAAAGTCAACACCTAGAAGGTAACCAACAGCTACAAAGGTAGATTTAGATATATTTTTATAGGCAAGCACAAATGAAAAGATTTTGACTAGCCATGCATTTCAAACACAAGAATAATTTTTTACGGTTAAGTTTTAGTAGTACGTGTATGATCAAAGTATGTGTATGATTAAACCTAACATTTTCAATAGTTAAAAAATCTCTCATGGAGAAGAAGGAGAAGGAGGAGAAGGAGGAGAAGGAGGAGAAGGAGGAGAAGGAGGAGAAGGAGGAGAAGGAGGAGAAGGAGGAGAAGGAGGAGAAGGAGGAGAAGGAGGAGAAGGAGGAGAAGGAGGAGAAGAAGTAGTAGAAGAAGAAAAAGAAGAAGAAGGAGAAGGAGAAGGAGAAGGAGAAGGAGAAGGAGAAGGAGAAGGAGATGAAAAAGAAGAAGAAGAAGAAGGCAAATCTTGGTTGCTGATAAACTAAGATTTTTCAAGAAAAATCTTAACTTTTCCCCATTGATACATCTCCCCGGTTACTGACAAAGAGTGATACAAAAATTTGTATGGCGACACATAAAATATGTGTGATGCATCTAACCACATATATTTTTGAAGGGGCTATATCCTAAGTTGGACCGGCGACATCCCACTTAAAATATTCTTGTCTACCTTCCTTCTGCACACCCAGTTGAAGCACAAAGGAATGTTTTCTAACAAGTACCTGATGACAAGGCGTACTTATTAAAAACTTGTTGATGTCCTAGCTACAAACTTGCAGAGAGTTGAATTCAACAGTAGTTGCTTGGAACCCATCCTTGTTGAGCATATTGTAGCTGTTGGTTTGAGAGTTCTGTCTGGAGGTAGAACTAAACACCAGCACCACATTACTGGGATGTGTCTCAACGCAGCATACAAAGCGGCTGAAATTTTTTTGATGCCATCAATGCTGCTCCAGAATGCAATATCGACATACCCAAAAACAGAAGAAGAGTGACACAGGATCAACCATGGATTAAAGAAATAGAGTACAAATTAGGTTATTGCTAGTTCTGTTGGTGTGTTGGATGGGGTTTTTCAGAATACCAACAAACCAAGGCAAACCAACAAACCAAGGCAAAACAAAGTCTCCTACATGCTTGCCTATTATTCTGGGCACGATGAATCTTACAGAGTGAACTGTCAGGTGTGCAGAATTGATGTATTTGGGGGTTGTTTCACTGGGATCAACAAATAACAACATCACTGCAAAGGAGGTATTAGCAAGTTAGCAAGACTGTTAGTGAAAAATTATCTCTTGCTAACAAATTGTATGTAGGGGCTGCACTGATCCTAATTTTGTGTGATTTCATGCAAAATCATTTTTGTTACTTAAATTGTTAGTAATTTTGAGACGTAAGCGCTCTTGGTCATTTTTTGCTATTGCTTACAGTCTTACTAACACCATCCATTTTTGCTAATGTTTTCACTAACAAAATTAATCAAAATCTACTCTGAATTCTATACTAATATAATTACTAACATCAACTGTGCCATTGCGCAAAGGCCTTCAGGTTGGAGAAGGACAATAGAATAACCTTCTTCCTCTGTCTTCACAAAATCAATTTTTGATGCCACATCGCATTTTGAAAAGTGATTCTTCTGTTCCAGCAAAACTCATTTTCATATCAACATTAGTATATATTGGACTAAAATTACCCCACATCTACCCAAAACACCCTCATTCACTCATTAAAGCAAAACATACTCATTCACTCATCCCCCACAATGAACATCCTCTCATATATCCCCTACAATGAACATCCACTCAGAGAAAGCGCAACCCTTGACATGCTCTGACCACTGTCGACGTTCAATATAATCTTTGGTACACCAGCAAATGTTAGCACATAGCTGAAGATTGCATAGCTCATGACAACAAGACATTATCAACTCGTTTTCACTTAGAACACCACCTCTCAATCCCTTCTGGGCTTTTGAATGTTCCTCGTGGCATTCACGACAAACAGCATGTTGGCATTATCCCAGTAGGTTTGCTCTTTGGCAAATGAATACACAATAAGCTTTCTTTTTCAATTGGATGGAATGATCCCGTCTAAATGTGATGGTTCTCCAATCCTTCCCCATATATTCCTTCTTGAGTGCATGTATCTTTATGCAAAACAGGGATAGATTAAATGATCATTGGAAAGAAATAATTCACTTCATGTACCAAATATAACACTTACCTGCATCAAAGGAAGTATGCCATTAGTTAGGGGCTTGTGAATCAAACTGTCATTGAGGTTGAGGGAAACTAACAATTAAATTCAACTTAAACTATAGAAAGCTTTAATAATCTGTAAAGAAAACATTATCATTAGAACACTACTTTATAATTAACACCAAATAGTGGGTCCCCATTTTTTATGAAAAGCTGTACACAAACAGCAACTGCTAGGAAAACATACCCATGCTGTGTTGGATCATGTCAATAGACTTGATCCAGAATTTGAAAACTCTTGAGATGAGCATTCACAGTCTCATGCCGCCTCTGCACCCTCTTCTGCATAGCATCTGCCTCCTCTGACGAACGACTCAACACCGCAGAAGGCACTTTGTCACGTACGGACTCCCCCCCACATACCCATCATCAGCCTCAACTCTCGCTCCAAGATTAAGTTCTTTCATCAGCCCATCACAAAAAATGTTAATATTGGGCCAATCCTTGCATGGATATGGCCCATTCAGCCACTTGATCTCTCCAGTCAAGATGCCTAATGCCACCTCATAACGCAATGCTGACTTGCCATTGAATTTGTAGGAGTCAAAAGCAGGACCCTTTTGTTGGATCCTTCAGTCAGTGCAGTCAACACTCAGATGAGTGTCATGCCTCTTATTCGCCATCCTGTGTTCAAAAGTAATCTGGAAAAGATGAGTCAGAAGCATGATTTTAATGTGAAAAGGACAATACATGAACTTACCATGGCACTTTTGAGGTCAGAGAGTGCGTAGATGACTGACCATGTGTGCTTTTGCCATGCCTTTGGGTCAACAGCACCCTTTTCTGACACAGCTGCAGAGCATCCTTCCTCTGTTTGCAGGTAGCACTTCAAGAAGTACATTACCCACAACATGTGGCTGATATTGGCACCATCAGGCAACAGATCAAGCTCTGTGAGCACTGTCCATCCATTAATGGCGATGGCAACACCTGCTCCAAAATACTCACGGAAGCGTCAACCTCCATGACAAACAGCAGCCATTTTTTGTCCAGTACAGCACTTAACATCCTTTGCAACCCAGTAGAAGTCTTCCATGGTTGAGAGGTCATGCCATGTGGAAGTTCTTTCATGATCCTTAGCACAGAGAAAGAGGGCACGTCGGAAAATATGTGTACCGACCTGCTCACCTTTTTGCCTGTGTGCTAAATTTTTCAACACACTCTCTCTGCAATCAAGATAGAGTGGTAATGAACACGAGACAATGAGACAACCATGATGATGATTTGTCTTTCAACAATGATGAGGGGTGATGCTCACCATGATCGTGTTTATATTGTCGTTGATGTTGAGATGCGTGATGTGAGTGTGAATATGTTGTGCTGAATTGCTGTTTGTTTTGACAACAACAACATGCTTAACTTATTTTTGCAATCACATGAGAAAGGAAAATGACATAGTAGGCAGTATAGTAGTAAGGGATACTAATAGCAACAAGCTGTCAATAATAACTCTTCCGGAAATAGGCTATTTTAAAGAAATAAGCTATCTTTGAGAAATAGGCTATGTTCGAGTAATAGCCAATTTTTGAAATTCATAAATCGCCTATTTCTCGGAATTAGCAGCACCATTAATGTAGGAATAGTAATTTGTGCAGTAGAGCTTGAAAATAGCCTATTTCTCAAAAATAGCCTATTTCTCGAAAATAGGCTATTTAATAGGCTGTTTTCGAAAAATAGGCTATATTATAGGCTATATTATAAACTATATTATAGGCTATAATAAGCTTATAATATTATGGAAAATTTCACTCCCGCGTGAATCGCACACCTAAACAAGACAAATGATTTTCTGCAATGAAGGCCAACAAGTTTGAACAATGAGAACACCTCTCACTATTTTACAATGGCACCTTCACGCACAAAAAAGTGGAGTGCTGAATTGAAGGCAGGCTTCCACAAATGCATACAAGACAAAAAAAATCAACCTGGAACACAGCAATCCTCAGTACATTGAAAGAATCAGGTTGCGCTATTACCCCGACCGACCAAAAGAAACATTCCGAAACAACTACAAGACTTCAATTGCAGAGTGGTGCACTGGGAAAGCAATTGACAAGTACAACAAGGGTAAGTTCTTGACAAGCACTGCTCTTTTGATCGTGAATAAATGATATCACTCACCTTCTCTTTTAGTTTGTGACCAGCAAGCAGAGGAGTCATCCTATCACAGTTCTGACACCAGTGACTTTGCTGACGAAGCCTCTGAGTCTGTGGACTCATTATCTGACTTCGAAGAAGCCAGACAGAACAGAACTTCAAGACCTCAAGGAAGACACTGCTGTGCACAATATGCCCCCCAGAAAAGGCACTAGCTCCACCACCAGGACTAGCAAAAGCCCCCAAAAAGACACTTCTGTGGATGTGGTGGCCACACTTTTGGACCCCACATCAATTGCTTCTGACCCCAACTTCTCCTGCACCTACAGGTTCCCTTTTAGCAGGAACAAAGCAAAGGATGGAGTCAAGGACATTGGGTTTTTGGAGTTCCAATCTGTCAACCTCCCCACATCCTACCTCAGGATTGCAAAGGTCTTGTCAGGAGGGATGAAGTTTGTTGTCTGCATGGCTGCCCTGAAGTGGTTTTTTGAGGATGGCTACCTTTGCACGTTGTTGGGGGCTGAGTGGAATGAGAACCATGCACGTGTACAATCACGTGACGAAATGGTTGTCCAACCCATTCGCATGCTTGCTTCTGGTTTGGAGTGTTAGGTGATGGGGGAAGCTCAGGTCATTCACCTTCCCTTCAAGTGCATTGAGGGTGTTGTAGCTCCCATTGGGGAATTTGGTGCACTCCATGGGGTTGAAGACATCACCATGACTGGTCCAGCTACTGGGGTTGCTACAGTACACATGCAGTTCCAACGCTCGATGACCTTCCGCCTCACCAGTGTGCACAATAACGCAGAAAGACTTGGTGCACAACAGGCGACTGTCTATGGCTTTGCTCATGGAGAAACCCCCTAGAACTATTTGTGTATGTCTTTAAAATCTCTTGGTCCTTAAGTATTCGGAATAGTTTTGAGTTTTGGTTAAGCTGTAAAGATGATTTTGCCGTTAGCTAAATTGTGTTTAGAACTGATATGACTACTTACAAAATATTGCTATATTGCAGTATAAGACATTTCCCTCAACTTCAATAAGTGGTGCTCTCAAATTTCTGTCTTACCTGTTTCTTCTTTCCGCCAACATCAGTTTTATCACCTTGAATATTAGAGTCATTTCAAAGGGATTCTGTTATCATGCAAGAATTTCATGCTTGATGAATGACAGTTTCTATTGCTCACCTTTCCTTTATCTCTATCAAAGGAAGTTTGACATTAGTTAGTGGCTCATGAATCTAACTGTCATTAAGTGGTGCTCTCAAATTCTGGTCTTACCTCTTTCTTCTTCCCACCAACATCAGTTTTATCATTTAAAACCTTAAGTATTGAAGTCATTTCAAAAGGGATGATGTTATCCTGCAAGAATTTTATGCTTAATGAATGACAGTGTCTATTGCTCACCTTTCGTTTCTCTCCTCACCTGCCTATAAATAAGTGAATGATTCGAGCAGAAAAGAAATGATTTAAGACTTTATGCATTGACTGATGTTATGTGAGTTTCATCACACTCACAACAATTTACAATTCCTCTTTTATCTTTTCAGATGCTGTTGAAAAGTATTAAGGCAAAGCAGTGAATTGTATCTAATGGCAAATGATTTAAGGGAAGCACTTGACAGTCTTCCTCTTGGATACTATGGCATAGCAGATGCAGTGTGTATGCTGTCCAAACACATTGTTAGTCCTTACACTTGAGCAGACATATTAAATCTGTCATGAGATTCCTTCAATTATTACCTCTCTCTACTGAGGATACATATTGAAATGGCTTGTGATAGGTTAGTAAACAAGTTCCAGATGCTCAGTGAGAAAATATGTGACTAGGTCCATTTGAGCAAAGCTTTTAATCTGTTAAGGACAAGATGGAATGAATGAATTTATTGCCTGCTATGTCTCCTCTTGACTTGTCATATCTCCCTGTTGTTCCGGACAAAACATTTGAGGTTTACCTGGGAGTATCTCATACTAGGGAATCAATTGTTGAGTTTACTTTTGAGAAAAAGTGAAATCTTGAGGCCAATGCAGAATGTGAAAAGGAAGAAAAGAGAGCTTGGTGCTAATGGGGCAGCAATAACTATTCATTCACCTAATGGGATGAAATGGAATAGAAAATTTATAAGCCCTATTTAAAAACTGAAGTTAATGTCATGCATTACAATTGTTGCCAATTCAGTTGTAATGTATCTTAACTAAAAGTTTTCACCAGAACTGTCATCATCTCAACTCAATTAAGAGTCATCACAACATGGAGAATTATACCCAATCTATCTCTTCAATTCATTGTATTTGGCACTGCACATCATGGACTTTCTTTTGATGTTTGTATCTTGCCTTGATTTGTTCCAACTGCTTACTTTAGCATTCTCTCTTGGCATTCTTGTATCTCTCCTTCAGGTGAATGATCTTCTCTTCAGTCATGCATGTGTGCTGTCTGATCTTAATCATACAGTCAAATTTGTCATGTGCTCTCATCTCATACTGCCTATCTGCTATGGCAACAGCTGCCTCCTCAGTGGCCTCAACAGCAGGAATGGCACCGAGACTCCGATCAGATGCATTGGAAAGTCCACCACTGCTGCATCAATACTTTAATCTTGGCTTGAATGGTTCACTTGATGTGCAACTCACATCCTTGTTGAGCTGAGGAAATGCAAAACAAAACATAAAACAATTCCTTGTCACCTGCTTCCTGCAGACACTCATTGAATTACAAAATATTTACTTTCCCACCAATGTAGGTACCAATGTGTGCATGATTCCCGCTTTCCCTCGGTGCATTGCGTATGTTGAAATATTGGGTATTGAGGTACATTGCACACCCATTAAACTCACCTGATGACAACTCTGTGTACTGTGAACAAATGTCTGATGTAAGAGAGTACCCAATCATGGCTCTTTCTCCCATTGGTGATAGGTTATATTCTTCAAACATAATCTGCCAAATACAGTGAATTTTGGATCCCTTGTGTTCTGATCTTCCTTGTTGTGTAAGTTCTTCTTTCCAATGAGTTCTTTATTCCAATGTAGCACTCTTTCTTTCTAATGATTGTACTTATCACTTGATAATGTGTGCCATCTTCCGTGATACACGATGGCTTTGTTATACAATTTTTTCAATTGCTCTTTGATTTGGTCCCTTTTTCCTTGTCACATGTCCATCTACTATGCTTAGCATGAACATCTGCATCATCTCCAACTGACTCTGCAACTGCCCTTTCATTCTACACTTGCATCTCTCATCAGCTTTGTCACGCTCTCATTGGTACCTGTCTTCTGCTTCCTCCCTCGCTTGTCAATACCTCTCTTCAAGTCTTCATGTTCATGGTTGCCAGGTATTGTATGCATTGGGCGGTGGCAACTCAAAATTTTGCGTACCCCCCAAAACACATACTCATAATCTATTAAAACTACTTATTTTGGGGGTAGGGTACGCAAAAATTCTGCCTGGAAACTTGGCCAAAATGGACTCACTCTCATATCCCAATCCTTTTTACAGTGCATCTAGTGCACCATAACTAGCTCCCCATCAATCTTTATGGTGCATCTATAGTGTACAATAACTGGATGATTCCTATACAGCCTCCATAAGGATTCAAAAAGACACATTTGCCCATCAGAGATAATCTGGGCTCTGGGCTCAGCATCACTTTTTGGTAGAAACCCATAAGCCCAATTTATGGTCAATTGACACATGAATGTTAGGCATATATAATATTCCCAAAAGTTGTGCCAGATAGCTTAGGCATATCTAAATCCTGATTTACCTCCTTTTCTGCCACAAGAATGTTGGAATTTATGCATGTTATGCATGCTTTATGTACATACTTACCTTTTCATGCCAATGTCCCTTATTTAGGCATCTACTGGGGTTTTCCGGAAGATTCTCCGCTTTTCCCAAGACATCATCGAAAGACATCTATTTTAATCAAAATCAAGAAAATAGAAACTCTTAGAAGGAGACAGAACTTCATAATCATTGACACCATTTGGATTCCAGGCAGTTTCTATGTGCCTGGACTTGAGTTGCCTCTCATGTCTCTGCAGAACTGGGCAGAGACAGCTCGAGACAACTCGCCTGCCAAGTACGGGACAAAAATTGAGTCAGATGAGGATGGGTGCACACGGTTGTGGAAGCAGCAGACAAGACAAAAAATGATAAAACATGATCCACTCACTAAAACTTCGATTTTTAGAACTGCGCCGGGAACCCTCCACTATCAAACATGGCTTGTGATGCCTCCCACCTGAGGGAGCAAGTCCAAGTTGACCTGGACCGGCTTACTGCAACGTCAAGCAAGACCCAGCCAAATTCTTGGCCAAAGAGGACCTCTTAAGACCTGAAGACATCAAGACAAGTGATGGAACTATGAGAACGGGGGGCAGTGAAACCAATCCAAAAAGTCAGAGTTGGACCTCTTACCTTCTCTCCAACTCCATCACTCAACCAATCTGAACTCCTTGAAGCTATCACCCAAGCCTGTGATGACCAAGCCAAACTCATGCACTGGCACTACCGGCTGGGCCACCTGCCATTTGTTCAATTGAAGCAATTGGCATAAAACAGGGAGATACTGAAGAAACTGGTCAAGACAACATCGCCGAGATGCACCGGTTGCCTTTTGGGGTCATGACAAAGGTTCCATGGCAAACAAAAGGCAGCGAGTCAGTCAAACAGGTATTCAGAGCTACAAGACCGTGTCAAGTGGTCTCTGTGGACATAATGGAATCCACACAGCCCAGATTTGTGGGCCAATTCAAGGGAAAACTTAACAAGCAAAGGTACAAGCCAGCAATGGTCTTGGCCTCCGCTACATGAACATGATGACCAGCACCTCAAGCAATGTAACCATCAAGGCCAAACTCACTTTTGATCAATTCGCAGCAAACCATTTTGTCAATGTCAAGCACTACAATGCAGACAATGGCTGCTTTGCCGACAACTCCTTCACCTGCATTGCCAACTGCTCCTCCCGGCAAAAAAGACTCACCTTTTGCATGGTCAATGCCCACTCCCAAAAGAGCCTGGCAGAGAGAGCCATCAGAGACAACACTAAAGGCGGAAGGAAGCAAGCAGTTGACCTTGCATTGAAGCCTTATGCACTGTGGTATGCAGTGCACCTCTACAACACTGTGCCTGTTCTGGAAGATGGGGTTTCACAATTAGAACTCTTTGCAGGCACTCAAGTAGGAAACACATGCGGGATCACCACATGTTTGCATGCCCAGTTGTTGCCCTGCAGAATTCTTTGGCTGCAGGCAATAGTTTGCCAAGGTGGTCACCAAGAGCGCACTTAGGGCTTAATTTAGGACCAAGTCCGTTTCATGCACGGAATGTGTACCTGGTACTGAACCTCATGACCGGTTTGGTGTCACCGCAGTACCATTGTTGCTTTGATGACTTCTTTGAGACCACACACCACAATAAGCCTGATATTGTGACATCAGCTACACGGAAACAGCTTGCTGGGTTGAAGAGGCCCGATGGGACACCTACTACTCCAGAACGCTTAAGAACAACCCAAGAATCATCAATCCCACAAAACCATTGGTCATAGCACAAGCCCTTGGAGTTTGTGCAGGAGTTTGAGCCTGTAGATGACAAGGACATTCTTGCTGACATGCCAGCTGATCCAGTGCAGGATTTTGAGGGAGATACTGTCATGAACAATGTATTGCCCGATGCCGGTACAAGCTCTCCCAGAAGGCAACGCAAAATGTCAAGAGCTATGGCCAAGTCTGTGTCACAGCGGGACTTCTGCGGCAATAGAAACATGTTCTACATGTCCGCCCAAGGGACTTCCAATGGACAAATAGAAGCAGACCTTGTTCACGATTTGCATATCGAACTTCAAGACCGCATGAGAAATCCCATTGCATTTCATGCAGAGATGATGGGTAACATCATGTACTTCCATCAAGCCATATGCCAGGCTGACGCAGGAGATGTTGTAAAAGCCATGGTCAAAGAAGTTGAAGCCCACGTGCATGACCAACACTGGTTACTTGTTAAGAGAGAAGAGGTCCCACTGGACACTGATGTACTTCCGGCAATATGGGCTATGCGCCGCAAGCGCAATCTCACGACCAACAAGATCAAAGGTCACAAAGCTAGTTTGAACATCCATGGTGGAAAACAGGTCTATGGTGTCAACTACTTTGAGACCTATGTCCCAGTTGTGACATGGTTGCAATCAGATTCATCATCACTATTGCCATTTTCTTGTCCTGGGCAATGCAACAGATAGACTTCTTACAAGCCTATGCACAAGCTCCCATAGAGTGTGACCTGTACATGGAATTTCCCCAAGGAATCAAGACCAAGCATGGGAACTCCAAGGACTATGTTCTCATGTTGCTTGCTAATCGTTACAGTCAAATGCAAGCTGGACACGTTTGGAACCACATGGTAGACAAACTCCGCGAAATCAGTTTTCACCAGTCACTAATTGACGAGTGCATATTCTACCGTGACGACATGATATTTATTGTGAACATCGGTGATGGACTGTTCTTTGGTAGTGATGACAATACGTTATCACTTCTCATCAAGAAGCTTCATTACTCCTGCCTCAATATTGAAGATCAAGGCCATCTAGCTGACTGCGCTGGAGAAAACACGTGACGGTACCTACGAGTTTACCCAATGAGCTTTGTTTGATGCCATCATTGATGACGTCAACATTGGTGACTCGTACACCAAGCCAGTACCTGCCAAAGAGATTCTGCAGCTGCATGCTTTCCGTGATTCACCAAAATTTCAGGGGAACTTCAATTACCACTCAGCAGTGGGCAAGTTGAACTACCTAGGACAGACTACCCGACCAGACATCATGTACGCGGCACACCAGGTTGCCAAGTACTCCGATGACTCTAGACAGGAGTATTGAGAGGCAATAGTGTACATTGTCAAGTACCTCAAGGCCACACGTCACATTGGCCTTCGCTCCAAGCCAGATGCTTCCAAAGGCTTCCAATGCTATTGCAACAAAGACTTTGCAGGCAATTGGAACAAGGAGTTCGCAGAGACTGACCCTAGCACTGCAAGATCTAGGAGCAGATGGAGGGTCTTCTATGCAGCATGTCCTGTCATTTGGGCCTCCAAGTTGCAGTCACAAGTTGCGCTCTCCACGACCGAAGCTGAGTACATCACCATGTCTATGGCCCTCCGTGACGTCATTCCACTCATGGAACTTATCAAGGAAATGAGGGAGCGTAAATTTGACATAGTCAATACACAGCCCTACGTTTATTGCAAGGTTTTTGAAAACAACTCTGGCGCACTTGAACTTGCCAGACTTCCACGACTCCATCCACAAACTAAGCACATCAACATATGCTATCATCACCTTCGAGAGCATGTAAGCAAGGGCTTAATCACGATCTTTCCCGTGGTACAATAAGGACCAACTTGCTGGCACCATGACCAAGGCATTAGTATAAAATGACTTCGTACGTCACAGTAAACTTATGTGCGGGCAATGATCTACTATGCCATTCACAAGGATCATCAGGAGGGAGCGTTGGAATTTATGCATGTTATGCGTACTTTATGTAAGTACTTACCTTTTTATGCCAATGACCCTTATTTAGTCATCTACTGGGTTTTTCCTGAAGATTCTCCGCTTTTCCCAGGACATCATTGAAAGACATCTATTTTTATCTAAATCAGTTAGAAGGAGACAGAACTCCATAATCATGTTCCACGGAATTCCAAGATACTCTCAGAACTCTACCAGCTACATCTATGGATATCTACAGAGTTTCTACATTAACTATTATCTTTATTTTGAACACTATTTTAAGCTCACAATTTAACTACAAGTCTAAACTAACTGCAACTAGATTTACCTACTGTCTAGGGAATGCCCTACCTAGCCAGTCAACCCCCAAAACCCTTGAGAAATACAACAAAGAAGACTGAATGTTGGGGTGTAGATAATATGATTTTTTGTTCTACAATTAAGATTTGAAATGAACTCTTTCTCCAAAATGGTCGTTGCCTTCCTCTGATGATAAGTAGGAATAGTACAAAAGTTGCGGTGCATTAGATGCACCGTAAGAGAAATCAGGGATTTGTTCAAAGTGTGTGGTGCATCTCTTAGTGCACGGCAGCTGGGGGTCACCACTATACTGGTCCTGGGAGATCGAGCGGAGGGCACTAACTATGGTACGGTAGATTGCCTGGCCGCTCTTTTCTCTCGGGATCACTCCTTAACACAGAATTTTTGGTCTGGACTGCGCCCAATCTGTCATATTCTGACACAGACCTGCTGCCAACCCCTACTGATTCCTACACTGGTTTTTATCCAACGCCCGCCTAACGCACTGCTTTCACTACACACATCATACTATCCATCAGAACACACAATCTAGCAATCTGACTGCATCGCTTTAAGTGCTATTAATGATGGGCACTTCGAGAGGCTCCTATGCCAAGGCCGGTCCTACATCTGGCTTCAATTTCATGGCTGTTGCGATGAAGGAGCACTTTCACGCTACCTTCCCCACAAATAACAAAACCATCACCGGAGTCATCAATACTGCTTTCAAGCACCTCAAGACCTCCTTCTTTGCCTCCCTCAAAGGCGTCTCTTCCGCTACATCCATCCCATCCAATGTTACACCATCACCATCTCTCCAAGGGTCGCTGCCATCAAGATCTCAGTTACTATTACAGTCCTTTCCTATGCCCGTACCGTTTCCGTCCATGGACAACTATCTCACGCATGACACAGTCACCACGACAGATGCAGACTCTGAAGAGATTCCTATCGCCCAGCTGCATTGGTTAGATCAGCAGTATGTTGCAGTTTCTTGTGCAAACCAGGCAATGAGAAAACTACGATTCAAGGACATTGTTAGACTCAAGCACAATGATGAATTCATATTGTTCATCCCACCAACAGTTAAGAAAAACGATCCAAAGGCATTCTATAAGGAGGGTGATGATAATTTGAATAAGATGCGTCGGATTGTGATGTATGAGTTTAGGAATACAACAAGTGCAGCAAGGCGCTAAAGGTACTGGGAGTCGGAGCTACAGTGTCGGCGTGTGCAGCGCCATGGACGTTTTGGTTATGAGTTTCATGTACGTGTTCTTCCTTATCCTGAAAGGGGGAGGATGGAGTATGATCCCATTGCCGAGAACAAGAAGAATGATTTGATATTACCTGAAACTGGTGTAGGCATAACTGTTCAACTGATTGCTTATTCTCCCAGTTTGAGGATGACAATGAAGGTGATGATGATATTGCTTCTACAGCCAGTACTGTTGCTGGTGTCGAGCGGGATGATCTGATGGAGGAAGACCAATCCGACATAGATGATGAGGAGTTAGATACAGACCAGTGAATAGAAACTTCATTAAAGCATTGTGGCAATGTCCAACGGAAAAAGAGGAGTCCTCTGCTTTTTAAAGAATTGCTTGGTGTAGATGGGGATGACGCCATGCATGGGATGGAGGAGAAGCACTTGAAGGCACTGGCACGGACACGTAATCGTACACAGGCAGTAAAACTTGTTAATCAACACTTTGAAGGCAAGATTGAAAGACGCATGCAGTCACTAGCGGTTATAACTGAGCATTCTGTTCCCAAAACATTTCCTAGGCGCAATCGCCAATGGAAGAGACAGTAAAGAGGGGTAATGGAAGAGAGAAGGCATAGCATAAACCCTGCATAAATTTTTATTAAAGTCACTAAACTATAGACATGTTAATCCACATTTCTAGAACCGTTTGGGCTTGCTTAGCGATGTCATTGATAGTTGTGGTAGTTAATACCAACGCTACGTCTTTGGTGCTCAGTTTGTCTTTTCCAACCTTACTAGTGTCACTGATCCCAAGTTTAACAATATCATTTGCCAAAAGCTGCAGCATAACTGCGTGAATGGGTCCCATTTGCTTGGACGGTTCAACAAAAACTTTGCTCCTTGCAGCTTTGATGGCCTTTTTCAGTTCACCCGGTGTAACAGAAACCTTACCAATTAATGTTCCGGTCAATACACCTTCCAATTGCACCATATGAATTTTTCCTGTTAGATTCTTAGTCTCTCCACAGCAGTAAGAACACATGTTACCGCACACGCCAGGGGTGTGAACGTCCCATTCAAAATATTGCTCAATGGCAATGTGGTAGCACCTCGAAGGAAGGACTAGTAAGCGCAGTACATCATGCAAATTTTTGGCCAAACGCTTCCTCTCGTTGGCTTCGCTGTTTGTCATGATGGATCTGGAAAAAAGTCATTCATACACTGGGTACGATTAATGTGTCCCATCTCCTGCACAAGGTTGTACAACATAAACGGGAAACCCTTGTGCGTGGCAAAGCTGAGGTCATTACTGCTAACACCGCTATTGGCTGCAGATGTTACAGTCATGATGGAAATTTTGGGAAGAGAAACAGTTCCATTGTCGTGAATACTTCCAACACCTCTCAGCTCTGCAAAATGCGTGAAAGCGTCCATAACAGATTTTTTCATCTTCAAGCCATCACCGCCAGTAAAAGAATGTGCAGTGGATGGGCCGTGCTCAGGGGGTATAGGTACTTCTCAATTATGGCGTCAGCTTTGTCGAGTAAACCGTCTTCACAAGCTGTGCGTGAGTTGTAGAAACAGAGTTGTTGCCTGTTGGGGTGGATTCTAAGATAAGCCTGGCCTGACTTCGTCATTGATTTGGATGGATCACCCTCTACGAAAAAATCAAACTTGGTGCTGCGCCTTGCCAAAGGACCTTGCATTATGGCAACATTCTTCATTTCAAATACTTTGGAGACAGCATCATAATCACTGTGACGGAATGTTGCTGACAACAAGATCCGTGGTACTGGTTTTGGCATTGACTTCATCATGAAATCAAGTGATTGTGCCGCCTCCACTTTGCCTGACTGCTCCACTTCATGTGTCTTGTCAATGGCAACAAATCTAATTAACCCCCTAACTGCCAGCGACGAGAACACTTTCATCCAACCAGACCCCTCACAAAGCGAATTAGGAGAAGTGAAGATCAATATTGAGTTGTGGTCTGCCTCCTCCTCAGAATAATTATGGAACCGTTTCTCCAACAGCTTTGCATTGCCGTATTTATGTCCATCAACATAGTAGGCCTCTATTCCATGATCCGGTACTGTTGCCTTGTCCACCTGATCACTTCCCAACCCATGAAGAGGGACAAGGACAAGAGTTACCCCGCCACGGAGTACAGACAGAGTAAGAGGCACCAGTGATTTGCCATCTGCAGTACGTTGTATGAGAACTAGGGAGGCGTCATCATTGAAGGTGAGATGATTGATGGCCTCTATCTGGAATGAACGTGGATTATTGAGTCCATACACGTCGTCAATGGCGTATTTTATGATGCTGACATGGCGATGTGGAATTTCATCAAGGGGAATAATTGGAGTGTGTTCTGTATTGTTGGCGATGGCGGTGGATGTTGGTGATGCAGTGGATAGAAATAGGGAAGGATCTTGCGTAAGAGGGATGTCTTCTTGCGATTGCTCCTTCTTGTTCATCTTGTTCTGTTGGTTGACGGAGCATAAGCCGGTGAGGAGACGTAGTAAAAGTGTTGTCGGCGACAGTGGCAGATGTTGGTGATGCAGTGGATAGAAAAAGGGAAGGATCTTGTGTAAGAGGGAGGTCTTCTTGTGATTGGCTCTCTTCCTGTTCGTCCTGTTCTGTTGGCTGAGGGGCCGTATGCCCGAGAGGAGACGTGGTAGAGGTGCCAACAATGCAGTCAATATGAGCAGTGCCAGGACTGGTGGCATCGTCAAGACGACGACACTTAGAGGAGGTGCCATTGTGATTATTTGGCGTCAGGTCCATCTTCAGCAGGAAATGAGCAATATCAACACAGCCCCACGTGGTTTGTTGACTCACTGTGAAGTGAGAGTACAGCCTCGTTAGTGACAGAAGCATATTGCCCCTCTCCATATATCATAACGAGCTTAAGACTGAAGGCTCAGGTATTCCAATTGCGTCCCGATGGAGCTATTGCCCATGGGTCGTCGGCCATGGTTGTTGGCTGTTTTCGTGATGGGCTCTTCTAGCGTGAATTTTAGGCGGAAAGGTAAAAGTGGTCCAGGCCTCTGAAATTTTTGACACGTGAAATAACTACCGTAGTTACCGGTGTATAAGAACCACAAAATGTCCGGTCATTTTCAAAAGATACAATACGTGGTTCTTATACACCAAATCAAGTTAGTCTCCCTATTGCGATGAAAAAATGAATGTATCTGAAAAAATTACCCTATTTACTTGGAGGTAGCCATTATGTACCCTTTCAACCATTGCTCGTCCGTGTGATGTGTGTGTTTGTTGTGAGCGTGATGTGTGGTGAGTTTTCGGTCATAGTAGTGTAACTCAGTGAATAATTGGACCCATGTGGGCCTAAACATATGGGCGTATTGTTCCCGATTAGGAGAATCTAAATGACCTATGTTTAGAGGCAACAGAGTGTGTTAATTGACCGAAACAGAAAATGTCCGTCGAAATGGGTCATTTTACAGTGGTGGTTCTTATACACTGGTGGTTCTTATACACCGGTAATTACGGTAGCATTAGTTAGCGGGTGAAATTAATGCCATTCTATCTTTAAGGAGGGTCCAGTCCCCAAAAGACTGCAAGACAGGCAATTTTCGACTTTGGCGATAAGTATCGCCAGAAGGAGTCGTCAGATGTCGTCAAGAGATTTTGATGGTCGTCAACGGGTCATCACTAAAGTCATCAGGGGTCGTCACTAAAGTCGTCAGGGGTTGTCAGGGTCGTTTTTTGGTCGTCGCTTGGGTCGTCAGGGGTCGTCAGGTGGAGTCACATGGGTCATCAAAGAAGATCTCTTTGGTCATCAGTTAGGGTTGTTTGTCGTCATGGTCGTCACCAAGTTGTACTGTTCGTCACTTGCTCTCACGCACAGGATGATCAGAGACGTAGATATTTGTGGAAGGTCGTGAAGTCGTCAAGTGGGTCGTCAGAGTCGTCAGAAGGGTTGTCACAAGGGAATCGATGAATCGTGAAAGGGTCGTCAAAAGGTCGTCATCAAAAGTCATCAGGGCCGTCAAAAACTCTTCACCAAAAGTCGTCAGGTCGTCAAAATGTCGTCACAAGCAGTCGTCAGGGTCGTCAGATGGTTGTGAAAGTCATCAGTTGAGTAAAAAAAATGCAAAAGTCGTCACTTGTCGTCAGTTTGGCTCGCCAAAAACTTCCACGTGGCAAAGTTGCCTGTCTTGCAGGGCGCGCTCTCTACGGACTTGTTATTGTAGTGAGCGCGCCCTGTCTGATGGTGTATCGATCCCTTATGAGGGTGGCTGGGGGTGGGGATATCATGATCAGCAAGACAGGCAAGTTTGCCACGTGGATGATTTTTGAGCAATTAACTGACGTCAACTGACGACAACTGAAGACAACTGACGTCTTTTACATTATCTCGTTAATGTGACTGACTAAGTGACGACAAAAGAAGGCACCATGTGACGACACTGAAGACAAAATGACGACGCTAAGTGACGACACTGAAGACAAAATGACGACCCAAGTTACGGCACTGAAGACAAAGTGACGACCAAACTGAAGGCAGTTAACGACATTTTAACGACCCTTCGTGACGACACTGACGAACTTCCTGACGACACTGACGACCCCTACGTGGTATATATTCTACTGCCTACTGACGATAGTGACGAACAAAGTGACGACAAAGACGACTGACGACCCTAAGTAAAAAAAACTGAAGACAAACTGACGACACAAGTGACGACAGTGAAGTCCTTCTGATGACCCAAGTGACGACACGGACGACTCAATGACGACCCAAGTGACGACACCTGACGACATTTTAACGACCTGTAGTGAAGGCATGAAATGACCATATATTTTTAAGTGACGTCAACTGACGACATCGGACGACATTGGACGACTCCATCTGGCGATACTTATTGCCAAAGTCCAAAGTTGCCTGTCTTGCAGATCCATCGGTTGGGCATACCAAGTCCCTGTCATAGACCAGCAGTAACTGTGTAATCGCTTAATTTCTTATATTTCTTATAAATAGGAATCTGTAGAATCGCCAAAATATTCCGTGTCCTTCGTGAAAGTAGTAGTAGTTCTCTATGAATCTCCCCTCCCCCCCGAGGCTTGGCAGTGGATTTCCCCTCTTTTACGGCAGGATAAAACCACCTCCCCAAATAACGCCTCCGAGCATTTCACAGTTGTACATCTCAAGCAATCTGAAGAGCATGTCAAGGATGGGGGATTCATCTAACAGAAGCCGTGGCTTTGGCAATGAAACCATCCCGCAACCTCGTGACAGTGGGATACAAGCAAAAGCTGATGCGTCGCGGTTAACACTTAAAAGGACTTCAGGTCAACCTAAGATGGCCATGTCACCGAGCCGTATATTGAAGCAGCGAGAGCAGTCGGGGAAGTGCACCGCATGCGGAATACAGACGCATAAAGTACATAAAATCAACGGGACGCCATTCATGATGCCGCTTACCGAGGCTGGAAGAGTTCTTAACGGAATTTGTCTTATTTGTAACGTATCAAAGTTACAGCCCAAAGGTCCAGAGGAATCAAATGCGTTACATCGATCTGAAGCGCGACATCCCGATTCGCCACTTTCACACTCTCTGTCTCAAGAAGATGTGTCAGAAAATTTTAACCAAACCCCTGGTTATTTGAGCGTCAAGATCAAACTCGATTCTTGCGAATCAATCGCGTCGCCACTGCTAGACACTCACGTTCAATATAAAGAAGACGTTATATCAAACAAGAAGTCGTCGGCTTCTTCAAGTCTACGGGTGAAATTAGACCCGACTGAATCGCAACCTTCGAAACTATATCATAGTCACACGCAACAGTCAATATCGTCTTCGCTCTCCATGGAGTGGACAAAATCACATAAATCCTCAGCTCCTTTGGGTATCAAGGCCGGGGTGGATCCGATGAAGTCAACTTACTCGCGACTTACTGAAAAGGAACAACCAGAACGGTCACCATTGTCTTCGGCTTCTAAAGAGGATACGGCATCGAGCAAGAAATTCACCGACTCGTTCGTTCTAGAAGTCGCATTGAATCCGACTGAATCAATCGTCTCACATCAATTAAATGAGACACAACTCCAGCAGTCGTTTGCACCTTCACCCTCCAAGGAGGAACCGACATTGAAAAGTGTGTCTCCAGCTACTTCGGGCCTGAACGTGAAGTTGGATAGTATTGGATCAAATACTTCGCGAACGATCGAGGGTCAAGCGCAACATTTACTTTCTTACTCGCATTCAAAGGGTGGCGTAACGGAAAATAATAAACAATCTTCTCCGAGGTTTGTTTCATTGGACCGAGCCAAAGAATTCATTAGGCAAAAGTCCTTAGAGCAAAATTTCAAAAGAAAACCAGAACCACTGCTGTCATCCACTAGATCGGCTAAAAGCACGAGACGCCAACAAAAACCTGGAGAAGGGACTCAAATGGAACTCAATCGAATAATGAAAAAGAATACATCTCTCTCCGAGGATATGAGGAACTCCATGTTTGTTGCAGCAGTATTAACAAGAAAGATGGAC
This sequence comes from Cyclotella cryptica, assembly GCA_013187285.1. Taxonomy (NCBI): domain Eukaryota; phylum Bacillariophyta; class Thalassiosirophyceae; order Thalassiosirales; family Thalassiosiraceae; genus Cyclotella; species Cyclotella cryptica. Next base: position 51,538 of record JABMIG010000304.1, on the reverse strand, counting down.
AAGTTGGGAAGCAACGAAAAATTTCTAGGTGCCAATGGCAAGTTATATCCAGATCTACGGTTCAATTTTGGAAAATATTCCAACATGAAGCAATGCGGAGTTTGTAGACAAAGGGTGCAGGGAGCATATTACTGCAGACTAAAGCAATGTCACTTAGAGGTTACGGATTATGATAGCGCAGCGAATAGTGCTGAGTGCTTGAAGGACTTATTTCGTATGAGTATTGAGGAGCTAGAAGAACTTCAGACGCAGTGGATAGGTGGCCCGAAACGGGGCCTACATAAGGCGGAGAAGTCTCAAATGCTTATGTCGAACCATGGAAGAGAATGGTCGCTCGATCATCTTCATGAGGATCTTTTACTTCATGTCGCATCCTTTATTCCTACTCTTACAACGCTGGTTTTGTTTTGTTCGACTTCTAAACGAGCTAATGATTTGTTGAAAAATGGTACGCATTCAGAGGACCTTTATCGCGGGCTCTTTCTCAAAAAGTTTGGATACCAAGGAAGTCGAGGAAACTATGACATGAATATGACTTGGAAAGATAGGTGGGAAATGGTCCATTGTCTGAAAAGATCCATGAATCGTCACCCAAACTTTGACGTATCAACACTTCCCATCTCACGGAGCAGTTTGAGAAGAACTGTGGGTGTATTATCCGCGCAAGATGAAGAAGACGCAATAATTTACGACAACCCCGAATATGCCTCTCCAGACAGGGAAATGTGCAATGGCTATTTTGGATTACAAGTGTTACATCTACCGCCGCCCCCAAATGCGCCAAAGAACTGGCAGCCGCCAGTATTATTACACGGGGATTTTAATGGGATCAAAATATTCAATTCTCTTGATGATGCAATTCGTAAACCTTTGGAGGGCGAGGACGAACTAAATGCTCGATTTGTTTCGTTAGGAGACGATGAACACGGCGGCCAAGTCCTTTCAATAATTCATTGTGACTTCGATCTTGCATCGATTTGGACTGCAACAGATGGAAGCGCAGTCAGCCCACCCTGCTGTTTCGTAGGGTATGCGTCTGGGAGAGTTGCGGCTGTGAGTTTGCATGTGGGCGAATCGTGTGTCATTCGGCTCGACCTTGTTTCCTCATACCATTTGTTGTTTGCTCGCCATGTTCTTGCAAGGTGTCTGCAACATTATCCGATGAGTCACAACAATACAACTTCACAATTTCTAGTCAAAGTCATGCTCATGACTTTGAGGTGACATGTTTTTCGTTTGTGCAGATCACAAAGAATACAACTCTTCTCTTTTCTGCATGCTGTGGTGGCAGCATTCGTTTCTATCCCAACGCATTGAACAAACAATACTTTGATTTGCAGTGTGACCTGGCATTCACAAATTTCTATGGCTGCGGAATATTTTCTATGGCATCCACTGTCATTGAGTCGAAAGATAACAGGACGTTTACCTTATTGTGTACCGGAGACCGTGACGGAAAGATTCGTCTTTGGCTGGTAGGGAGTGAAGTCTTGAGTAAGAGGAATTTTCGCCATCTTGGTCATTACAACTCTTCAACCCAAACTGGAACTGGCTTCCATCTTGTCACGAGGGCAAAGTTTATTAATGATGATCTTCTTGTGACGGGGACCAATCAGGGAGACGTGCGTATTTGGCGTCTCGAAATCAAGAACATTTCTGGAAGGTGTATTGGAAAAGGTCCATTACCCAAATTGACCCTGAAAAATGACTTGATGGGTCAGCATTCGGGTTCTGTAGAAGTCTGCACGAATGTTGGTGATGTGCTACTAACGTCTGGCGGTGACGACGGATCAATCGTTGGATGGGATACTTACTCTGGGATCAAGCTTTGCACCTTGAAATGCCATCGAGGAAAAGAGCTCGTTCACCCAGATACTGGCGATAGGACTGTCGTGAGGAGCTCAGTAGTCGATGTTGTGATGAATCGAGTTGATGGTAGATTGGTGAGTCTATGCAGGGATGGGGTTTTGGCAGAATGGAAGTTTGGACCCTCGGTAAAAAGAGCTCAGTCGCACACAAAGGATCGAGAGATGGCAGTTATCGATCTCGGCTAATTTTCATTTTGTTCCAAATAGTGTTGAGCATTTATCAGCCCGCATGCTTCGTTCCATGCGATGGTTTTTTTGGCGGAATGGGCGATGCTTCTGTTGATCATGATATTTTAGTTTTTTTATGCGTAACACGATTCTTTGCACACAACCAGCAACCTGTTCTCAATTTGTGTGGTTGTCAAAGATAAAAATTTTACCTTGTTACTATTTCTATCTATTATCACGTGGACGAGATTGTCCAACCATCTTTAGCAGGAGTTGACGTCTTCAACAGATACAAGCTATTGTCGGAAATGAATATCGACGATGTTGAATATACATGAATTGAATATTCTATGACTTATTGACCCTCTATCTCAAAAAATATATACACTAGGGAATTCTATAGTGTTTGGAACATAGGAGATGTTTCAAAGGGAATGTTCTCTTTTCCTCTTCGAACTAACACATCTTTTGTCTTGTCCATTGTCAGCAGCAGGCACTGAGATTCTGTCCTCATCCGCCACGACATCTTCAAACGCAGATTCTAAACTGCTACCCTCTGTTACTTGAGAATCCTCAATTAAATCCACGCCCGTAGGAGAAGCGCAAGGCCAACGGCTCGTTTTACTCTCCTCGCTCGATTGCCAGTTTTGGTAATGCTGCGAGAGGCGAAGAACGCACTGTCCCGTTTCGCGGGTGTCTTGCTGTAGATGGTGGATCGAATTTCTCATGACTTGGGGGGCAGAAAGCGCGCTGGTGGCTACCAACATAGCCGCAGAGGCTACAGAGGATGGGCTGACATTCGCAAAGTAAATGTCAATGACGCTAATCTCGACGAGAAAAACAGCCAAGTCTTTCACAACGACCAGCATGCCGCGATGGAAATCATCTGCGACACATTCTTCGATGAGAGCAAAGCCGACGTCTAAGAACATGGTGGGCGTCGGAGGATTGACATGCCAATCGACGATTTCGCAAATACGAAATTCCATATCTTCAATCTGATGGACCGTAAACCTCTGGACACCATCGGAACGACGGCTTAGTTTCGCGATTGTCGAGGAAGACAATTTACCAGTACAAGAATGCGTTTTGATCGCCGTGTAGACGCAGCTCAAAGCGAGTAATTCGAGGTCGATGCCCTCCTTGTCGGAGCGGCGGGAGACGTAGCGATCAAAGATGGAAAAGGCAATGCTGACGATGTCACGATCGATGTCGCAGTGATCGACTAGGAGGTAGGCCCATTCGCAAAGCTGTGTTCGAGGGGTTTGGATGTGATGCAATGGAATGTTGATTTGGTAGCCGGGCTTTTTGGTGCGGGAGATGAGAGCAGTCCATTTAGGGAGCAAGTCAGAAGAGGAGCTCGGTGATGGCAGCGGCAAGCGCGGTTGGTCCCGGGTCATCTCGATGTCATCGGCAGAATGGCTTGAGACGACGTTTCGCAGAGGCATGGTAAAGAGTATTGTGATGATTTTGAATGAATTGCCATGCGATGGGGATCTGCGATGGATGTGGCGAAATGCCAGCTGATGGCAGATTTTCTTGACGGATTTTGTGAGGTTGGCGGCAAGTGACGAACACGTCAATGGCTGGATGGGGGCTAGTTTGACGTGCTCTAGGCTCGTGCTTCCACGACAACGCGAGCGGAATGACAGAAAGCAAGAAACGCGATCAACATCAAAACCACACACTTCTAGCATTCCCTCAAAAGATTTGACATGACGATTAAAGAATTGGTGTCAATTTGTTACATTGGAATAGGTACAAGTGTCAAGCAACTCTCGTCCGTTCTGAAGACGCAATTTTCAACTCTGTGTATCAATCCAACCAATGCTCGACGTGCGCGTACGAAATTCTAAAGTCATCAGAGATCGAGTGGACACCACTCAATTTCAGAGTGACAGCGTGGGTGACGATGCTGTTACAATGTTCTAAAATGCTAGTATAACAAGAATCTAGGTACCTAGGTAGCTTCACTCGTGTACCGAAATTTGACTGAGTTACGACCCAAAATGGGGTACTATAATCCCTCATTCCACTATTTTCTTTTAATCAAAGCAGAAAATCAAAAAAATAATCAATCACTCATCATCTCATTAGAAGCCAGATGTTGAATCGTTGGCTTCTTCTTTGATTCACTGTGTTTTCCTTGAGTTAAAATTCCTCAAAAGTTGACCATAGCATTAAAAACATTTGTAGCACATATAATGATGTAGTTCAACCTTGACTTTGTTGTTTCTGGTGGATCTCATTTTTTGGTTCATCTGTCCTTCCCCCTCATGTGATAACATGCCATGAGACCAACATTGTGACCTACAACCCTTGTGTGTACATTCACATGGGTTCAAAACCTGAAGAAAAGCACCCCATAACATGCATAAAGAAATGTGTGCCAATTTTTTCCACAATACATTGTCCAATCAAAAGCCAGTCAAGGTCAGATTAATCTCTCTTCAATATAGGACAAACTTACTGCATTTCCCCTTTCGAAGAAACATTGCTGAAAGAAGAGTCATTGTCATACACATTGTCCTTACTTCTACTTGGAGTTTCCCCCACAAGAAGAGTCATTGCCATACACATTTTCATTACTTCTATTCTGAATTTCTCCCCCAAACACTTAATAAAAAATTAAGTGATGACCCATGTCACCAAAATCTAGACTTTCCATATGTTATATTTTATATTGTTGGTGTTGTTGGAGTTCTTTTTGGAGTCATTTGGAATGACCACCCATAAGCTTGAAATACAGTCATGCTCTATGTTGAAATATAAGTTCCCTTGTAATATTTGAGACATGATGTTAAAGTTATGATTTCCCTCCAAAATGCCAATGACACAGTATGTCCACTGTACTGACCAAGTGACTGACTGACTGACTGACTTACCAACTGATTGAAGTGGTTGCAGAAAGACCATGGTGCCTGATTTTAGGCTATATAGGTGAAGCATGTGACTGATGACTAACCCAAGTCATTGGTGTGCAAAAAGGATGGACAATTCATGAAAAAAGTGGTCCTGTCAACTATGATGTAAGGCTACATGTGGAGATAACATAACAAAAATGCTATGTTTCTTCAGAGAATCACAAGAGCAAGTGAGAGCAAATGAAAATAAGCTGTGTTACAGGATCATGACGAAAAGATGGTGCAATCTACAAATACAAATAAGCCCTGAGTCATTGCTCAATACATAATTATGAATCCCCAAAATACAGGAAATGGGTGAATATGACACTCTTCCCCTCTGAAACCTCCATAAATGATTGAAGATGTTTGAGGAGAATAAAAACCTCACAAAACTTTTCATTAAGTTCAAATGGTCCCCTTTTCTGGACAGTCATATTGAAGCATGTAGATGAAAACTAAACTATTAGCACTTACCAGGAGTTGGTAAACAGCCTCTGTGGTTGAGGCTCTCTTGTGACTTGTGCTTTTAGCAAGTGTCTAAAATTGTTTTCTGCATGAAATGCAGGAAAATTTTCTACTTCATGCATCATTCAGAAATCATGGCAGAATACCTTGGGGACCTGACATTAAAAGATTTCAGAAGAAGAAAATGCTTCATGGCATTAATAATTAGCATACTACAGTGATCTTTCATAAATAGTCTTTGTGATAAGGAACTACTTAATTGAGGGTACATACAGCTAAAACCAGTTATACATAAGGACAACCATGTTCTAGATCATTGGTAGTGGCCATCTTTATGGCATATCATCTTCTTGATCATGATTTGAAACGTTAGTTTGGCATTGCTTTAATTGCTATGCATGTGGAGAAAGCAACAAAATCTCTCAATGCATATCATTGATAATGAATTGCGTTACAGTGGAGATCAGCTGTGTGAAGTGTTTTTTGTTTCTTCCTTTTCTTTCTTCTGTTCTTATGTTTTTTTGTTACTCAGTGTGTCTCATGTTTTACAGTATGGCTTCATACATATAACTGATCAATTCTTCTAAGACCCGTGGTATTGATTTTGCAAAAAACTCAGACATCATATGAAGTTGGCCATTCAAATTGCAATATTGTTTCTCGCTGCCAACTTGAATAGGAGTGAAAATGCACAGCCAACAGCTGAACTTTCTGGCTTGACTGGTATGCAACACTACAGTTCTGAATATGATCTTCATTTTCCTTCTTGTTGCCAAAAATTGGATATTATTTGAAAAAGATTTTGGCAGGAAAATCAGTATTGTGGCTAATAGGAGAATCAGTCTTGTGTGTATGTCAGGACCATCAACAAAGTTTCTTCTCCACTATGGGCACATTCATTTGAGGATTAACCATAGGAGCATTATTGTATGCTGGACAGATACATATGTTGGAGAGATGTGATATTGGGTAAGAAGGTGGCACCCCACTGCCCACTCAAAGTACATCCAGCAGCATTGGACTTGACAGGCCATGGAAAATGAATACATGAGTTTTTCTTGTCTATACTGTTGTATGTTGATCCAAAAATAATGCATTGCAGCATAGGAATGAAAGATGTGCTTCAGCATCAACTGTTTTGGTTATCAAGTAATTTTGTCATAAAGTCAACATTCTCTTTTATATTAACATCTAATTCTACTAGATTGAACAAATTGTTTGATATTCATGTAAGTGTTGGCTATTAAAGAACAATTGTATGTGTTCACCCAAAACACATGAAACTAGATTTATTTTTTGTTTAAACAGCCAAATGACAATCGTTTCTTTTCATTTAGATTTGTTTCAGCAATTTCCAAATTGTCGAATGCTGTTTTGGTATCACTGCCGCATATTGAATTGTGGTCAGCAGATGACCTTCAAATTGAACACAGTTTGTTGTGGTGATTATTTTAATACACCTCAAGTCAAACAAGATTTCAAGTTGATAAAGTTTGTAATTTTTCCACATATGTTTCAATTTTGTGGTTTATTGACCTTGTACAATAGTTTGGATCATTAAAGATAGCACTCATGTGCTTTGATCTTGAATGCAAGTGAGTCTGTTTTGGGAAGGGTACATAAGAAGGCTAAATAATAAGCAATTCTCTAAATCACACAAAAGAAAACATCATTAAAAATGAAGAACGGAGTCATGGCAACTACAAATATAGAGTTACACATGGAGATATTATGATAGGAATATAACAGTAAGGCCACAGTTTCATTGGGGCTCACTTAATTGTTCACATTCATACATTGGTTTGTAAGTCTCATCAGATAATAAGATCTTTTTGTCCAGGTTTCTTGAGGTTTCTGTTTTTCTTCTTGTATAATGACACTGTTCAATCAATGCTCCTTCTCTTCTTTCTCTTCTTTCTCTTCTTTCTCTTCCTTCTCATCCTTCTCGTCCTTCTCGTCCTTCTCTGCCTTCTCTTCTTCCTTCCTTCCTTCTCTTCCTTCTCTTCCTTCTCTTCCTTCTCTTCCTTCTCTTCCTTCTCTTCCTTCTCTTCCGTATGGTGCTTCTCCTCCTCCTCTTCCTTCTGTTCCTTCTGCTGCATCTCCTTCTCCTTCTGTTCCCCTACTTATCTTTCTATTCCTTCTGCTCCTTCTGATCTGTCCCCTGCTTCTGCTCATTGGCCTCTCAGTTTTACTCTGTTTCTCCTGCTCCTTCTTCAGTTCTCATCCTTATCTATCTGCTCCTTCTGCTTGTTCTGCTCCTTCTGGGCGTACTGCTCCCTCTCAATCAATGATCCTTCTCCTCCTTCTCTTCCTTCTCCTCCTTATGGTCCTTCTCCTCCTTATGTTCCTTCTGCTGCATCTCCTCCTCCTTCTGATCTCATCCATATCTTTCTGTTCCTTCTACTCCTTCTGATCCGTCCCCTACTTCTGCTCATTTCCCTCTTAGTTTTTCTCCTTTTCTCCTGCTCCTTCTTCAGTTCTCTTCCTCATCTATCTGCTTGTTCTGCTCCTTCTGCTCCTCTTGCTCATTCTCCTACTTCTCCTTCTTATCCTTCTCCTCCTTCTCATGCTTATGGTCCTTATGGCCCTTATCCTCCTTCTGCTCCTTCTGTTTGTTCTGCTCCTTCTCCTCCTTCTGCTTCTTCTGCTTCTTCTGCTTCTTCTGCTTCTTCTGCTTCTTCTCCTCCTTCTCCTCCTTCTCCTCCTTCTCCTCCTTTTCTTGCTTCACGACTTCACTGCTCCTTCAGCTCCTTTGGCTCCTTCCACTTCATCTCCTCCCAATCTTCTTTCCCCTCCTTCTGCTCCTTCTGCTGCATCTCCTCCTCCTTATATTTCTGTTTGCTTCTGCTGATTGTCATCTCTCTTTTACGTTTTTCTACTCCTCCTCCTCCTCCTCCTCCTCCTCCTCCATTAGTTCTCTTCCGTGTCATTCTGCTCCATCTCTTCCTTCTCATTCCCCTGCTCCTTCTCCACTTTCTCCACTTTCTACTCTTTCTCCATTTTCTACTCATTCTACTCTTTCTACACTTTCTGTCCCTTCCCCTACTCCTCCTTCTCCTCTTTATGGTCCTTATGGTCCTTATGGTCATTCTGCTCCTTCTTCTGAACCTCCTGGTTGTCCTCTTTGTCACCCTTCTACTCCTTCTACTACTTCTGCTCCTTCGGATGCTTCTGTTCCTTCTGTTCCTTCTGCTCTCTTTGCTCTCTTTGCTCTTTTTGATCCTCTAGCATAGTCTGTTTCTTCTCCTACTTCTGTTTCATGTCCTTCAATCATCATTCTCCTGGCTCTCCTCATTCTGGTCCTCCTGGTCCTCCTGGTCCTTCTGGTCCTTCCGGTCCTTGTTCTCCTTCTCCCCCTTTGCTTCTCCTCCTTGTGCTCCTTGTGCTCCTTCTGCTCCTTTTCCTACTGGTTTCTGGCCCTTTTCTCCTTCTCCTTATATTCTCCTCCCTATCTTTCTAGCCTATCTGGTCCTCCTGCTCCTTCTGCTAGATCTTCTCCTTCTGCTACATCTTCTCCTTCTGCTCCTTCTCCTGGTTCTCCTCCTTTTGCTCCTTCTCTGTCTCCTGTCTCCTCCTCTTCTTCCTCTTTTCCTCTTCTGTCTCTTCTGCTTCTCCCTCCTCTCCCTCCTCTCCCTCCTCTCCCTCCTCTCCCTCCTCTCCCTCCTCTCCCTCCTCTCCCTCCTCTCCCTCCTCTCCCTCCTCTCCCTCCTCTCCTCCTCCTCCCTCCTCTCCCTCCTCTCCCTCCTCTCCCTCCTCTCCCTCCTCTTCCTCCTCTTGCTTCTCATGCCCTTCTTGCTCCTCGTGCCTCTCGTGCCCCTGGTGCTCCTCTTCTTCCTTCCTTCCTTCCTTCCTTCCTTCCTTCCTTCCTTCCTTCCTTCCTTCCTTCCTTCCTTCCTTCCTTCCTTCCTTCCTTCCTTCCTTCCTTCCTTCCTTCCTTCCTTCCTTCCTTCCTTCCTTCCTTCCTTCCTTCCTTCCTTCCTTCCTTCCTTCCTTCCTTCCTTCCTTCCTTCCTTCCTTCCTTCCTTCCTTCCTTCCTTCCTTCCTTCCTTCCTTCCTTCCTTCCTTCCTTCCTTCCTTCCTTCCTTCCTTCCTTCCTTCCTTCCTTCCTTCCCCTTTCCTTCTTATGCTTTCCTCCTTCTCCCCCTTTTCTTCTCCTCATCCTCTTCATCCTTCTGTAAGATCCATTTTACTTCATTGGAGAAACAAGTAACAGCATCATGCTGGAAGCTGCTCACCAAAAGAGATATTGATTGTGACATTTATTAGTAAAGAACATATGATACAAAGTACAATTGTCAATAAAGTTAACAAGTTTGGCCTTCATGAGCACATCTGTGTGCATGTTATGAAGTCACAAAATGAATGCATCTACTCTTCTATCTGTATTCTTGAAGCTCAACACACTGAAACTGAACATACCAAGCAAAGCTATCATCCATTTCTCAGTTCAGATATATAGATTTGATACAGCATTGTAGGTGCCTATCAGGCATACAACTGTACACAATTTACTTTTTAACCTTGTGCTAATTCTGTCTTAACAATTGAGACTTACGCAGTAAAGACCTCCATGAAGTCTGAGCCGCATGATGATCACCAGGATTAGCATTTTCTTTCATGTCTCTTGCAAAAAATCTTGTAGCCGCTGTCAGTGGGGTGTATACTTTGAGCACAACTCCTCTTTATGACCTCTACATCCCATCACCAACAACTATGACTATGACTATTGTATATTCTATTGTATTTAAGGGTAGCCAAAGTTTTGCCACTGACTTAGTTTCACATGTCCTGGACATGTCCTTGGATGTGTCGCACTCCATGTCCTCTCATGTCCTGTTGTGTCCTCTGTGTCCAAAATTTGATGTCCTGTGTCCTTGTTTGAAAACACTAAAAACACGAGATGTCTAGGACGTGTCCATGACGTGTCCAGGACATCTCCTGGACAATGTCTTTTTAACAATTTTTGGACTCGGATGCAGGGGACAAGTGAAACTACGGCGACTGACCATGATGGTTTTGTCTTCATTTTTGTGCACCTTCACTATATTCAGAATCTAGTGTCATAACATTATTTAAGGGAGGAGAGTCATAACATTATTTAAGGGAAGTCACCATGGCATCTCAGTGAAGAAAATGAGAAGTTCACATCAAATGACACACGCTTTGTGACTCCAACAATTTTACAATTCACTTCCAATGGCTTTTTGGAAAAACATCAAGACCTTTTGAGTTCAAACTCGTGTTCATATGCATCAAAATCTCCACATATCATGGGGTACGGGGGTAAGGAAAACCATGATAAGTCAGAAGAAAGAAAGCCAGAAGGCAAAGTCATCATGATCACTGAGATTTCTCTCACTAGAAAGGCTGTGGCAAGGTTCAATGGTCCTCGGTCAATTATCAACGCTCCTTGACTTTCATCATGAATGGATGTGTGTCAACTTGATGATGCAATGCTATAAACGTAGAGCGATTAGTCTCAAAATTACTTTGCAAGGAATTGATTCCACGCCAAAATCTAAACTCTAATTCATGAATCTGAGTTTGGATTATATAAAGTTATCTAATAGTAGGAATTCATAAATAAATATGGGCCAGTTCAGTTACATGCTATCTAATCATGAACTTGACAGCTGTTAATACATCTTCTGACATCTCATTTGCTTTAAGACAAGAATGGTATAGTAGGTATGTGTACTACATATACGGTCCCGTACCAAACACATACAATCCAAGAACTAAACACCAGAACATGACACCAAGAGTGAAGCTGTACAAACAAACATGGGGGCAGAATTTGTGACGTTAACCAGCTGTGTTGTAACGGCCACAGTTTTGTGTACAAAACATAGATCAACATTCCATGCTAGACGCTTTGTAATTTTTGTCATCAATACCCCTACAAACTGCAAATGTGATTCATGACATCACAAAATCATGGAGCATTGCTCATCAAGCATAGATCATTGAACATTTTTAGAGCCTCTCTACTGATAATGACAACTACGTTATATCCGTTTTCATCTTCTTCTGTGAAAGTGGCAAAATTACAACAATTCAGGCCTTTAGATGCCCATGAAGATCTTGGTCAATATGAGATACTGTAAAAAATCTCCCTTACAGCACAATGAAGTATACATGTGTAGCTTTGTACCAATCATCACAAAATTTGTAGGAGTACTGGCATCATGAAAGAGTCATTGTCAGTACAAGTCAGAATTGACTTTGGCCCATTGACTAGACTTTGAACCATTATGGATGTTGTGTAGTATTTCTACGTACAAGTCTACATGTTTCAGCAAACAGTCATTGGACACAAAGTGTCAGATAGTCTGTCCATACTTTACTTCATAGTATAGGGAAATAACTAATTCTAGACCACAAAACTCCCTCTGGAGTCAAACATATCAATTATCTTTTGGCGCGAGAAATAAATTGTTTTCATGAAACATCACAACAATTATTATTAAGCATCGCAGACAAAGGGACAACTCATAAAATTATGAAATTACATGCAAGCAGTGCAACACAATAAATCCAACTAAAAATGAGCTCTCAGAGCCAATATCTTAAGAAACTGCACCAATCTGCATTGCAGGATGTTGTTGATGACTTAGTGAAACAGAAAGAAGAGGGGTGGAAAAGCAAGACTTCTTGAGGCTCTTACACAACCAAACTCAAATGCTTAGAATCAATGGGGATTTCAATTACACGTGACACCCTATATATGAAGGTTGAACGACAGTCTAAAAAGCCAAATGCACCAACCAGACCAGTCAAAGAACTAATAGTCAAGAAAAATGATAGCAAAGTCTCATCCATCTCATCTCCATCAACAATGAGCAACACTACTGACAGCAATACTGAAAGGCAAGCCTATCACAAGCCACAATATCTTCAACCAAAGCAGGTAGACCTAAGAAGAGGGAGGATATTAACAATTACAAAGAATGCATAAATGCCATTGCAGAGGAATATCACAATGAGCTCACATTCCATAAAGAAAAGAGTAAGAGGCTTCTGAAAGGCAATTTGGGGGCGGTCATTGAACAGAAGAAGGACTAGTTTGGTGTTAGTGACGATTTTGCTGTGGCAAAGATAAGGACTGGCACAAAAAGAGGGAGTCTGGCTCCTCCTCACCCAGGCACATCTTTACCATTGCTCAACGCTGAATTGGCCTTGGTTGAAATCTGTATCCAGATGGGAAACATTCTACAGCCTCTTATTTGTGACGGAGCAATAGCAATCATGAATTATATGATTAGCAAAACAGAAATGGCAGAGAGCTTGACCAATTTTCAACGAGTACGTACCTTGAATTCTAAAAGGTATGGGGTCATCGGTAGAAATTAGTGGCAGGGTTTTAACGGTATTTTATATTTATGGTCGATTTTGGTCACTTTCTGCAAAATGGTCACCAAAAAATGGCCTATATAATATAGTTTATGGACGTTTGGAGAAAACAAACAAGATTTTAAACGTTTCGAATCTTAAAATGTAACAATAATTTATATTAATGTCCGTATACATATAAACGGGTTATATAAATTGAAATTACTAGATATACAGTATATTGATTTTTAGGAAACTTACTATCTTTAAATAACTTGACGAAATTTGATAGTATTATTTTATATTAATGGCTGTATATCAAAGTCAGACATGTCAACATGTCTGAATATAAGCTAATGTTTGTCCGTTTATTTTTTATTAATGTCTGTATATCATTTAATCACACATTGCTTGCCTGCTGCGTAACAACCATCCTGTAAGCATTCAAATTGTTATATACATAATCATGGGGTATGCTTATTCACATACGTACATGAATACTAAAAATATCATACTATATGGGTCTACACATATTAGGGAATGAAGGTTTTGATAAGCAAAAATGCCCGTTTTCGTGCACACATTTTAAATATCCGTTGGTTGCTCACTAATTTGTGCCACATTGCTAATTTTTTTGTATGGTAAGGTACCACCTTACTGGTAGATACAATACCACACCCACGCTGCATGCAGGCTGCTCCAGAACTGCTTTCCACCACCATGCAAATATCAGCCCAATTAGAATGACCGACAATGAACAATGAGCAAAATGATTGTTTTGGCATCATCGGATTGTGATGATGCAATACCACCATGATCGCATCTTGAAGGGACACCTTTTGGTAGAGTAGATCGTGAAATGTGCTTGCTGTGACTGTTTTTTCACGTGCAGCAGCATGAATGTTTTTACATGTGAGCAGTGGTCGCACCGAACGAATCGAACGACGCTGATCAAGATGGGCCTGAATGACTCCCAATATGGAGTTGTCACATTGGGGAAGTCGTTTTTTACGCAATCGTGCGAAACTTTATTACGCCACTGCACTGTCACGCTACTTTGTTTGTGCAAAATCGATTTGTTATGTACATAACTCGCGGCACAGGTACGTCTGTTTTATGTATATCAATTGTTTATGTACATAACGCGAATTATTTTATTAACACAACTGCAACACTCCTTTGTTTGCGAAAAATCGATATGTACATCGATATGTTATGTACATAACAAGGATTGATTGAAAAAAAGGTATGTTTATGACATTATTATGTATATAACAGCACATGTTCATGACATTATTATGTATATACCAACAAATCGCTTTTTTTCTGCCCATCTGTTTTGTTGGGCCACATGTGAAATGATCCCATACAGGTATGTTTATGTCTTTCTTATGTACATACCAACATATGTTTATGTCGTGGTTATGTATATACCAACAATCACTTTTTTGCATCCCTTTCCAGCCACATGTGAAATGGTCACACCTAGGTGTGTTCATGTCCTTGTTATGTATATGCGACACATGTTTATGTCATTGTTATGGATATTCCAATATATGTTTTTCGGACGCTTTTATGGCATCATGATTGATTGATCGAAAGTAAAGGTATGTTTATGACATTATTATGTATATAACAACACATGTTCATGACATTGTTATGTATATACCAACAAATCGCCTTTTGAACTCTACCCGTAGGGATGCAATTTGATAAGGAACACTCGACGGGACTTGTATGGTGACGACAAGTTTCGCGCTATTGAGATGAAGTATGGTAATGGGACAAAGACGGATAACTTCTTGATGTTCTCTGATTGACATGTTCAATTACAATTCAGACGAAAAGGGAGATTGGCGACGGGATATGTAAGTATGACTGAATTTTTGGAGATCTCAGCAAAGCATGGTGATGATGTTTTTCGGATAGGACATGAAAATAGATGTCGATGTTTGGGATGTGGACTGAGGTATTTCGTGTTTTTGCACAGAAGTCTGGTGACGATATAGGTTGAGATGTCAGTGCGTCGCGGTTTTTGGAGAGGTGGCAACAATGTCGATATTTTTGGTGTTTTGCTCTGGTGATTTTTGATTGCGCAGAAGTCTCATGTCGATATTATTCGAGATCACGTTGAAGCAAGGAGTCGATGTTTTGAGATGGGGCAATAATGATGATGAGGATATTTTGGTAGTTGCGCCCTGGTGTTTTTTGATTGCACAGAAGTCTCATGACGATATTTTTGGAGATCACATTGAAGCAAGGAGACGATGTTTTGAGATGGAGTTTAATGACCTCTTCGATTCGCCAAGGCCAGGATTGTTTGTTTTCTGTGAAAGGGTTCGAGAGGAAGCATCGCGCTGGGTGAGGTTACACGAGGACGCGTTGAAGGGGAATTTCAAGCACCGACAAAAAAGGAGCGAGGTGGCTTGGCCCGAAATACCCTCCGATTTTGATGAATGGGCTCTACCGAAGAAGAGGAGGACTCAGGGTAAATGACAACACTCAGAGCGCAGAGTATGATATTTTTCGTAACAAGAGGTAAGTTTATGCATTTGTTATATATATAACTTTGTGTCATGTTGGCGTTGTTATATATATATCCGCGTGATCATATGTATTTCTCAGACATTGAAGACATCTGAACAAGCAAAGGTTAGTTATTGCAGAGGTGATGTATTGAGGTTTTTTTTTCTGGAGAAAAGTGACGAACTTGACCATTTTTCTGAATGTGTAATGTTCGTGACAGAGTTATGTACATAATCGCGTGGATAAAGTGCCCAAAGGGTTTTTTCCCACAGTGATACCAGCCACCTGCTGTGGTTTTCTTCACCCAACCCACTCAAAACCCCCAGAGTTCTTTGTCATGTGTGAAGGAGAATTGGGGGTAGTAGTAGAATAATGAAATTTATTGTAACAGGATAGTATTTTGGTGGCATTTTATAACATATAAACTGATAAATCCAGTGAACATTTTGCAGAAAGTGACCAAAAGTGACCAAAAATATCTCAAACCGTTTTAACAAGCTACATGCCAGCTGTATTGCCTCAATGAAGGGAGAGAAGTTTGCTTTGAACCATGCGGACTTGACAAAGCTTTCAAATGTAAAGCAAATGTATGAGTATATCTATGATGAAATGATCAATGGACACATTGCATCACCTTGAGATAATCCTGTGTACATGGACCAAGAAGGAAATGAGGTGAAAGTGTGTGTGAGGTTTGGGCACATGAATTCAAGATAGATCATCTCTAGATCCTTTTTTGCAGATGAAACAAACCAGAAGCAGGGCGGAAGTGTTGGGAACAGAAAATTCATTTTTCGAAGATGCTACTAGAGCTCAAACCATTTGTAGCACTGCGGACCACAGGTTTACAATTCTGCCCTTTACTCCAAGCTTTGGTGAAGCAGTCTGTTGTATCATAATATTCCAGCACAAAGAGGAAGAAGTCACAGTGACATAGAAAACAGAAATTGATATCACAGTTAAGAATCCTATTCCAAATGAAAAAGGAGAAGTTGATTTGGAATTGAACATTGGCGAGAGTAAGTATTATCCAGAAGGGAAAAAGTACAAGTACAGGGGGAAAGAGGCAGGCCGCCTTACCTTTACATCAAAGAGTGGTGGAATTTCTGGCACTATTCTTGTTGAAATACTGGAGTAATTTGACACACTTCAACTGTTCGAGATATATCAGGGAGGGCCGACCCCAATGCTGATTGTGGATGGTTACCAGAGCAGATTGGACCCAAGATTTGTTTCATACATCAACAATTATGATCACAAATGGAGAGTCTGCATTGGTGTTCCTTATGCAATGCAACTGTCTTGTGGCAAGTCTTGGATGCATCAGAACAAAATGGGAAATTCAATATTGAGTGGACAAAAATAAAAGAGTGGATGATGGTTTATAAACACATCAATTGCAGACCGTTCACCATTGGGCCATCTGTCATCATTCCTCTCATTGACAGAGTCTTCTACAAGTCCTTTGGCAATGTCAATTCCAACCGAAAAGCTTCGGCAGATTGTCGACGGAACATGCCAAACAGAGAGTTGTTAGAGCATGTGGAGCCGATTGATGATTCCATTGCACCACTCACCAATGGAACTTCCAACAATTCTTCTGAAGGAAGCATAAGCCTAAATATTTATAAATGATTGGCAGCACATGTTCTTAATCAAATGACTGCTGAGCAAGCTAGATCGTCACAGGCAAAAAACAGCAGACGAGAGGAAGAGGAAAGGTTATAGGATTCTGCAAAACCTCAAGAAAGCAAAGAAATTTTCCTCCGGTGTGATGGCGAACAATTGATCCACTCCCTTTGAGGCTGTAGATTTTTGAAAGCATGTGATCATATGAGAAAGGAGGCCTGCGAGTTAGAGAAGAATAAAAATGTAAGAAAGACAATTGTTGGGGAGAAGATTGAAGGTGTCAAAAAGCTCCATGACAAATATGGACATGAGAGCAAACATTTGTTTACTAATTTCAGCAAGGATGAGTGTTTGACTGACATCCAATACAAGAATCAGTCAAATAATGACCCGAGGATGCCCACGGACCCACACAAATTGCATTCATGCTGTGTAGAGTGGATGGCTTGTCCATCTCCTACAGCGTCCCCAACTGCAAATGATGTTGAGGGGGGAGGATGGACTCCAAGTTAACACAACAGTGGAAGAAGCAAAGGGTGAGTTTGAATTTGATGTTAAGGATTGTGTCAATGGATTAGTGGAATTTGCAACACATGCAGGGGGGTGGAGGGGATGGCACAATTCGGATGTGCGGTATTTAGTAACAAGAAGTAAAATTAAGCACACAGTTAAATAAAAACTGACACCACCAGGAGACAAGAGAAGAAGCACATCACTAAAAATTGGATGTCAATGCACACAACCATGGCAGCACAACAGCATGGAGTAGAGACATGTCCAAGCATCCAAACAGCAAGCTGTGAGTGTAAAGTCACAGCATTGCAGACTGTAGACTGTCGTAATGACAATGACAATCAGCAGCAAGTTTTACTAACAGAAAACAAGTAAACCATTAACAATTCAAGTTCAAAGCACACAACAACAAAACCAGGGCAGCTACAAGTGAGTGACTGTGTTTTTAACATAAAATCATAGAGCAGTGAGTGTAAAATCACAGTGTCGTCAATCTTCAGGACACAAACAACAAGCAATCAGAGTGTCAAGAGACAAGGGGCAAACACACCATTGAAAGTACAATTTAAAGCATATATCAACAAAAGCTTGCAATAAATTATAGGACGAGAATGACAGTGAGTGGCGCCCATTATGAACTGACCAAGAGCTACAGATGCTCGGACAAAAATTGGGAGCATGATGTGCTGTTACTCTTTGCTTTGCCTTTGTTAAAAAGCAAACACGACATATATTATTTGGTGTGTGAGAACTGTGTGTGCTAGCTGATTTTTTGTGAATTATGGGGGCTGTCAATATCTGACATTTTTTACGCCATAGAAAACGTGCGAGTTCTAAGTGTTGGACTTTGAACCATTATGCCAATTTTTGTGTTGAACAACATGCAATTGCAGCTGCCTTTGCTCCATTCTTAGGACTCGTTGAGCTGGCCTTAAGCCCTTGAGATACCCCCCTGATAGTCCCAAAGGGTTGTGCAATGTTGGACAGGTCTTACGGGGTGGATATTGAGTATTGAGGCAGCATCAGTGACCAAAAATTATCGGACAAATAGTGGGTCAAAGTCAATTCTGACTTGTAGGGAAACTTTGGCTACCCCTATTGAGCCTCCTTGAGCCCTATTGTAATACATTTTTTTTGCATTGTTGAGATTTTTTCAAAATCTTAGTTGTATTGGAAACTGAGCTGTTTTTCTCCTTCTCCTTCTTCTCCTTCTTCTCCTTCTTCTCCTTCTTCTCCTTCTTCTCCTTCTTCTCCTTCTTCTCCTTCTTCTCCTTCTTCTCCTTCTTCTCCTTCTTCTCCTTCTTCTCCTTCTTCTCCTTCTTCTCCTTCTTCTCCTTCTTCTCCTTCTTCTCCTTCTTCTCCTTCTTCTCCTTCTTCTCCTTCTTCTCCTTCTTCTCCTTCTTCTCCTTCTTCTCCTTCTTCTCCTTCTTCTCCTTCTTCTCCTTCTTCTCCTTCTTCTCCTTCTTCTCCTTCTTCTCCTTCTTCTCCTTCTTCTCCTTCTTCTCCTTCTTCTCCTTCTTCTCCTTCTTCTCCTTCTTCTCCTTCTTCTTCTCCTTCTCCTTCTCCTCCTTCTTCTCCTCCTTCTTCTCCTCCTCCTTCTTCTCCTCCTTCTTCTCCTCCTTCTTCTACTTTTTCTCCTTCTCCAGTGAGACAGTTTTTTCACTTTTTGCCAAAACAGGTACTTACGCATGATTTGATGATAACTAAACTTTAAATAATTTATTTTTCGGGACATACATGGGTAGTCATGATGTTGTAATTCCTGTTTACCTTTAAAATTATATCTTTGTGAATAGCTTAAAGAATAATGTTATGACATATAACATCTGTCACAAGAATGGTTCTGTAAACTTGAAGGCATCATTAAAGAGTCACAAAAAATTACACAAATGGTTCTGTGAACTTGAAGGGAACGTTATACTCTCACAAAATATTGTCTAACAAGAACGATTTGCAAACTAAAAGGGAACTATACCAAACTAGGTATATTATCTTATATATAATCTACTTTAAAAATGGGTGCTGCGCGCTTGCGCCCATTTGCAACTTTGATTTAATTAATTAATTAACAGTAGACAAGAAGCGCTGCAGCCGCGCGCCATTTGCAACTGTGATTTAATTAATCAAGCAACATTATTTTTAAAGTATGTCTTCCTCTGTCTCTACGAATTGCATTCTGTCTATCTTGCTACAAAAATCTTGCAGTGGCTGCTGGTAATATTGTACGATAGATGTATTGTATTGTATTGTATTGTATTGTGTATTGTACTGTACCGTCAAGATTTTTTC
This sequence comes from Cyclotella cryptica, assembly GCA_013187285.1. Classification (NCBI taxonomy): domain Eukaryota; phylum Bacillariophyta; class Thalassiosirophyceae; order Thalassiosirales; family Thalassiosiraceae; genus Cyclotella; species Cyclotella cryptica. The sequence continues at coordinate 31,842 of JABMIG010000304.1, read as the reverse complement.
AAAATCTAAGTTTCTTCTCCTTCTTCTTTCTCTTCTTCTTCAGTGAGACAGTTCCTTCACTTTTTGCCAAAACAGGTACTAACCAACAATTTGATCATAACTTACCTGTAAATAATTCATTTTTTGGTTCGACTTACATGGGTAGTCATAGTGTTTTAATATCTACCTACCTTCAAAATTATATCTTTGTGGATAGCTTGAAAGAACAACATTTCAATTTTGTACAAGAATGGTTATGTTAACTTGAATTGACAATCAACTTGAAGGGGACATAAAAGTGTCATTTTTTTACAAGAATGGTTCTGTTAACTTGAAGCGACTATATAGACATATTATTTTTGACCACGAAGAAAAATGAATATTCGGATTTACACTATGGCAGTTTCCCATGATAATACTAATTTTAACGAGCCACGATTATTTTACCATGATGAAAATATGGATTTACACTGTGACAGTTTCCCACCGTAATAATTTTTTTTGAGCTACGATAATTTTACTATAATGAAAATAAAGAACATTTGTTAGACTATTAGTGATGAAAATTCTTTTAACGACCCACAATTACTTTACCGTAAGGAAAATACGGATGTACACTATGGAAGTTTCCCACTATAATAATTTTTTCGAGCTGCCATAATTTTACCATAATGAAAATATGAATTTATACTATGCCAGTTTCCCACCATAATAATAATTTATTTCGAGCTGCGGTAATTTTATGATAATGAAAATAAAGAACATTTGTTAGACTATTAGTAATGAAAATTCTTTTAACGAGCCACCATTATTTTACAATAATGAAAATACGGATTTACACTATGGCAGTTTTCCACAATAATAATATTTTTTTTTGAGCCACGATAGTTTTACCATAATGATCCGTATTTTCATTATGGTAAAATTATCGGGGCTCAAAAAAATATATTATTATTGTGGGAAACTGCCATAGTGAATAGACCTTGGCTCATAATTTTTTGAGGTTAATATATGAGATTTAATTATATTAATTTAGAACATTTGTTAGACTATTAGTAATGAAAATTCTTTTAACGAGCCACGATTATTTTACCATAATGAAAATACAGATTTACACTAGGGAAGTTTCCCACAATAATAATATATCTTTTTGAGCTACGATAATTTTACCATAATGAAAATACGGATTTACACTATGGCAGTTTCCCACCGTAATAATATTTTTTCGAGCTACGATAATTTATTAAAGTGTCACAAATCATTTTAGTCATACAGCAATCATTCTGTAAACCTGAAGGGAACGTTATCGTGTCACAAAAGAGTGTCTAACAAGAAGGATTTCGCAAATGGACGCGATCGCGATCGCGATCGCGATCGCGCGCGCGAAGCGCGCGAGGCGTTCGCACCCATTTGTAACTGCTATGGTACTGGAGCATACCTAAAAACACATTTCGCAAATCGCATTTGCACATATCGCATTTACATAAAATTGTGTATGCAACGATTAATCTCACCTAAAACGTAAATCGCAAATCATATTTCTCGCAGATCACATTTCGAATCCCGGTCGCGAGTCCCATTTTCCTATTTTTTTATGGCAATCATACGTACGACAAAAATGTGTAAATGTGATTTGCGATTTGTGTCAATGGTCGACGAGGGCCTCACGTTGACCAAGATTTGTGTAATTTACACATAATTTGTGTAAATTTACATAAAATTTTCCCGCCAAAACACAAAAAATGTGTAAATGCGTAAATGCGATTTGCGAAATGTGTTTTTAGGTATGCTCCACTTATGACCAGCAACTGTGGCATCCTATTGGACCATACATATCTACAAGCCACTTTATTATTAAAGTGTATGGTATGTCTTCCTCTGTCCCTACAAATCGCATTCTATTCAGCTTGCTTCAAAAATCTTGCAGCGGCTCCTGGTAATACAGTACAATACTGTATTGTACTGTACTTTGCTGTACAATACTGAGAGCTGTATTGTATACTGTATTGTATTGTTTAACGCAGCCTCTGACACAGCCCTCTCACAGCCCTACACAATCCACTCACCGCAGCCATCCATTGTGCTAGATAGTTTTTTTTACTGCAGGAACCGGATGTCGCCACATCATCATAACTTTAAAATTTCTTTACTGTGGGGCACACAGGAATGTGATGAAGAATCGCCAAAATATCTCTATTCCCTTTTTGGTACAATACCATATGGTGGTATCGTACAAGATTTTACCACAGCAAGATAGATCAATATGTTGTGCGGCTCAGGGACAAATTACTAGGTCGAGCAATGCAGCTCGGTTTCTCCAACTCGCTCCTCCAAGAAGTCGAGAAAGAGGCCCAGCTTCTCGGTCATCAATCCCCTCAGTGGTCCGATTGGGACGGTGGTAAAATCGGTGGAAGGCCATCTTGGTTGAATCCAAGAGATTTGCCTGAGGGTATATTGCGATGTCGCGGCCCTTGTGGGAAATCTACCGATGATAAGTTGGGTTCACCGTTGTGCTTTGTGACGCAGCTGTATTGCCCCGCGGATGATGTTCGGGAATCAGCTTTTCATAGGTCACTGTATGTTTTTGCGTGTCCGAAATGTTGTTCTGCGTCGTCTACGCTAATGGTGTCGTTGAAAAAATCATCTGCGAATCAAGGAGAGATGAATTCCACACCAGAGCACAATTTATCCGATTGTATTCAAGTGTTGAGGTGCCAGCTCCCGAAGAAGAATGACTTCTATCCCTTGAAAGGTGATGTAGACGGGGAATGGATCAAGCACACGAGTGCCTTTTGGGCCAAAACTAACCAGAACGATCAGTTGAACTTATGCGCTGTGTGTGGGCTGCGAAGTCGTGGGAAGTGTCCAAAGCAAAAGAAGTTTTTCTGTTCTTCAGATCATCAGAAAGAATACTTGCGTGCCACCAAGAAATCACGCGGAGATAAATCTACCAATGGTGCAAATTCGGTTTCTTTGAAATACTTGCCGTCGTTGTGTTTTGCTAGTGAGTTGGTCGTAGAAGAGGAACCCCAACCATCGCACCATGCCACAAAGAATGATTTTGCAAAAAAAGCCAGCGACGGTCTGTTCAAATCAGTAGAAATCTCAGATGTCGATGCCGATCTTGAGCAAAGCGATTTAAATGTTCTCACGGGAAACTCTGCTTTTGCTGAAGCCGCAACTGGAGTGACAGATCCAACAACACTTGCCTTTTATGCCAGGATGGCGATTGGCGGGGAAGTGAATGATGTGCGGGATCAATGTTTGCGATATTCACGTTGGCCTGAGACTAAACAAGGATCCGCCAGCATAGACGATGACGATGATGGAATTAGCGAAGGACCTCTGTGGCTGACATCAGACAACCAACCTCCGTTGCAATATGAAAATGAAACCAGCTCACCACCTTTCCCACCGCCTTGTCAGTATTGTGGGGCCCCTCGCTCGTTTGAGTTTCAAATCCTTCCGCAAATGCTACATTACCTTTGCGTAGATCCATCAGAGAAAAGAGAAAGCGATGGAGGAATGTCAAGCCAGGTCTTAACCGAGTCAGAGATTGCCATACTACTTGAAGCTAAGTCCAAAATCGAAAGTGGTGTAGATCTTCCTCCTGGCTTTCGTGAGCAGCACGAGAGAGCTGTAGCAAAAGCTCGGGAGGCGCTGCTGGGTATTGGCGAAAGCAAGACTCACAGTGTTCCCCATGGCGCCAGAGTTCCACTGGAATGGGGCACTATCGCAATTTATACATGCACTGCTAGTTGTGGGGAGGGTGGCGTTGTTTCACTGCAGGATATTGTTTGCTCTGTTTCTAGCACGGAGAAGGAGAGATTAAGGTGTTTGGGTTCTTACCGAGAGGAGGTAGCTTGGATTCAGCCTTCCTTGGATTAAAGAGAAGCGGAATATCTCAACGAATTACCAACTTATCGTATCAGTTAGATGTTCTTTAGATGCCGCTTTTATTTCAAACCATCTACTAGAGTCATACCATCCCTCGATATTCAAGGCGTCCCTGCCAACACCTGAATTAGAGGCTGGCTGACTCCTCAATCTATTCTCATCAGTCGTGAATTCTTCATTTCTTTGGTAGGTTTGCCTCTCTCTTTGGGCGTGATACATTGTGTATTCGTTCAGTGCCCTAAGCACTTTTCCATCATGTCAAAGCACTTAATAGTTTCCTTGCTTTGCTCATGGCTCTGTACTCTACTTCTTTCCCTGCCAAAATTGTTGCAAGCTTCTGATCACATTTATTTTTCATCCAGTTCAAGACCAAACAAGTTCATTATCATGAACATTGAAAGCAATGCCCCAGCTGTCAATACATGATCTTTTACAATATTCTCAAATGCCACTATAGCCAGAGAATACCTGAATCCATTTGTACTGAGGAAAACACAGTCTTAATTTGAGAATAGATTGGATCAACAACAATACATTCATGGGCTAGCTGGCATTTCTCTAAATTGGTTGGCAAGCTGTTCTTACACAATGGGAATGTTGCCTGTTGTCCAAGTATCCCTACTCACTTGAAAATATTGCTGATTCTAGCATATTATCATGGACCTTCTTATCAAACAAACATGTTGTTCATTTTGAAACCTCACCAGCAAAAAAATTGATGAGCATCAGCTCTCCTTGGAAACCGCTGTTCAACACACAATTTTATATTCTCTAGTGTGCTCCTTCATAAATGGAGTGAGCTGTGCAATCACTGTGCTGTCACAGAGACGAGTACTTTACCATCCTCTCCGCATGCAAAAGTATTATTCACCATGGTATCACAGTCAAACCCACAATACATTATTATTTGGAACCAGTCCATCATCTTGGCATTTCATTTGAAATGAAACACCATCCATACAGCCTGTAATATTGTCGACCAATGGCTCAAAAGATTGTATACTTGATCCAAATTGTTATTTCTTCTCCTCATTAAAGGACATAACTTTCGAAATGGCATATTGACTATTCTTTTGTGAGACTCATCTTTGCATTTTCATATGTAGTTTGATAGCAACAAGAGGAAGTACTCCCAAAAAGGAGACAGATAAACTCCAAGAAGATTGAATGCCCTACAAAAATCAACAGAGTACCAAGTTTCCGTGCACTTATCAACACTGCGGTGGATGACTGTGTGGATGAGTATTACTGACACTGTCAGTAGGGAAGAGAATACAACCGCCATTGATTGGTGGTAGAGATATATGAAATAATGGATGCAGTTGTGATATACCAACAAATCAATGGCTACCAACAAAAGGAGGATATGATGTTGTTTGTCAAGAATGTTTTGGTGCACTATTTATGTTCTTGGATTTGAGATTCATCACAGATCCATTGCAGATTCATTCCAGTTATATTCCAGATTTTTAGAATCTGGATCTTGAACAAAAAACATTTGTGAGACTATTTTTATTCTTATGCTTTTACTACTATTAATTGTTACTGAATCATAAACCTGAGTAGTATGATACCAGACTTCAATTTAACAATTTCAACTGATCAATTGTTGGCAACTGCCATTATAAAAGGTTGATGATGATATAGTGAAGTTCATATTCAAAGTCTGCATCTGCTTCCTCCTCTGTTTAGAAATTCATCAGCCCTCTTCTTATCCATTAGGAAGTGACAACATACCCAGATTGGTGACAGTTCTTACAACTTCACAAAGTGAACTAAAATGAGGACCTGAACCTGATTCATCCACACTCACTCACTCCCTCCCTCCCTCCCTCCCTCCCTCCCTCCCTCCCTCCCTCCCTCACTCCCTCACTCCCTCACTCCCTCCCTCCCTCACTCCCTCACTCCCTCACTCTCTCACTCTCTCACTCTCTCACTCCCTCACCTCACTCACCTCACTCACCTCCCTCACCTCCCTCACCTCCCTCACCTAACTCACCTAACTCACCTAACTCACCTAACTCACCTAACTCACCTAACTCACTTCACTCACTTCACTCACTCACTCACCTCACTCACCTCACTCACCTCACTCACCTCACTCACCTCCTCACCTCACCTCCTCCTCACCTCACCTCACTCCACCTCACTCACCACCACCACCACCTCACTCACCTCACTCACCTCACTCCTCACTCACCTCACCTCCTCACCTCACTCACCTCACTCCACCTCACTCACCCCACTCACCTCACTCACCTCACTCACCTCACTCACCTCACTCACCTCACTCACCTCACTCACCTCACTCACCTCACTCACCTCACTCACCTCACTCACCTCACTCACTCACTCACTCACTCACTCACTCACTCACTCACTCACTCACTCCTCACTCCTCCTCACTCACTCACTCACCTCCTCCTCACTCACTCAATCACTCAATCACTCAATCACTCAATCACTCAATCACTCAATCACTCAATCACTCACTCAATCACTCAATCACTCAATCACTCAATCACTCAATCACTCAATCACTCAATCACTCAATCACTCAATCACTCAATCACTCAATCACTCAATCACTCAATCACTCAATCACTCAATCACTCAATCACTCAATCACTCAATCACTCAATCACTCAATCACTCAATCACTCAATCACTCAATCACGCAATCACTCAATCACTCAATCACTCAATCACTCAATCGCTCAATCGCTCAATCGCTCAATCGCTCAATCACTCAATCACTCAATCACTCAATCACTCAATCACTCAATCACTCAATCACTCAATCACTCAATCACTCAATCACTCAATCACTCCAATCACTCAATCACTCAATCACTCAATCACTCAATCACTCAATCACTCAATCACTCAATCACTCAATCACTCAATCACTCAATCACTAACTCACTCACTCACTCACTCACTCACTCACTCACTCACTCACTCAC
>JABMIG010000304.1:0-22500 GCA_013187285.1 Cyclotella cryptica | reverse complement strand
GAGTGCAAATAAAATAACATTGGAAGTCAATCTCCTACCATGATGACATGTCCTAGGCTTATACTGGCCAGTAATGACATTGAAGGGGAAAATGACATTGTGATTGCTATTTGTATAATAAACTGTGGGTGAACATTTCCTTTAGATAATCCTCAAAAACAAAAAAAACAAAAGGTTGATTCTGCCTCACCAACTTGGTGAAGGCGAGGCATTTAACTATTTAATTGAAAAAAGTATCTAAATTAAGAATTATGAGTTACTATTGTTCTGAAAAATGATGGTCTGGCGGTACACCGTAGACATCAGTTTGGTTCCTTCTGGATTCTTATCACATCACAAATGCTTGTCCACTACTGTGGATGCTAGGATGAACATTGTCATGACACTCTTCCCCTCCATGGCAAGACTTGATCTACCATAGCACATTCAATACAATCGGATAAAGAATGACATTATTTTAACAAGCAGCTCCTGAGATGAAAACTCAAAAACCTCTAAATCACAAGGTGGTGTCCCTTGTCTTTGCCAAGGGAGGTGGAACAACAAGTTCAAGTACACACAAAATCACAATCTTTCATTCATCAATACAGGATAACATTTCGTATTTTGATGATTTCGGTGAGACCTGGATACAATTCAATGGTGAGCATGTCATTGACATTGGCTTTCTCAATAGTATAAGGATAAGCAGTTCTTACTCCCAACTAATTATGAATTGCACTTTCTTCAGAACTCTCTGACCTTGAGCATAGTCATACTGTCATCACATTCTGTTTGCATGACAAATGTTGACATGGACCACAGTTAAAAGTGCTGCACTAGTTTAGACTAACGTTGGCCAGTACAATACAAGTAGGGCATTCAAGAACATTTTGTGGCTATAGGTGAGGGCTCCTGGCATGCTGCAAAGTGTGATGGCCACAGTGACTCACATTACACTTCAAACAAGTTGGTAGGCAGATTGAAAGTGAAAAATAATCTATTTCTAAGGAGCTGTTGTAGCACTTGTTCCAGCTCCTTTTTTCAGACATTTTCTGATGTTGGACGAAAATTTCTGCCATTTTTGTCACAACTGTTTCCTCCTCAAATGTTTTCTGACTAATGAGAGATGTCATTCACAAAAAGTTGTGAGATCTCACAACTTCTTGTGATGATCGATCCCATCTCACAACTGCTATACTTCTTGTGATGACTCACATTTTTCGAACATTCTCCATGCGCATACACACATTCAAATTAATAAACAATTCGTGGTTACCAGGTATGTTGTCACCATATCAGATTCACATAGATTTGAATGTTTTCTTGCAAAACTTTTTTGATTTACTACTTGATTCCTACATTTTGACAGAGTGTCATTTTATACTTTAACATATTCCCTTTTTTGAAGTAATAATATTTATATGACCTCAAGTTATTCACATAACATTCTGATTGTGTGATGTAAATTGCAAAGACTGAATTCAGTACAAGTTGTTGTGAGAACAAAAGCATGTGTGTGATATCAACCATTAAGACAGCGGCGAACGATATGTGGGAATTATGCAGAATCAAATTTAGCTCAAAACCATATTTGATAGTTAAACTGTTCGTAATTTTAAACTGCAACTACTCGTAATCATTTTTCTTGCTTGCTAACATTCTTACCAACAAGATCCCTTTTTACAAACAAGAATTTCTAACAAAATTAATCTATATGCATGCTAATTTCTTTACTAACATAATTGCTAACTAATACTTTCCCCAGCTGGTCAGGCATTTTGTTAGGTTTTCCCTCTGTCTTCACAAAATTGATTATTGATACCAAATCGTATTTTTGAAATTAATTCCTTTGTTCTAACAAAGAATCATTTATTTTTCAATATCTAACAAAGAATCATTTATTTTTCAATATTATATGTTATTTTGGGGTAAACCTTATATGCAAACTAAGCACCCCATCTCAACACAGAACATCCTCATTCACTTATCCCCTACATTAAGCTGTTTTCATTTCAAATGAAGTTAATGTCACAATAATAATGAACAGTATATATATGAGTTCTCCTGAGATGAGATTGCCACTTTTCCTCCTCTTTCCCGTGCAATGGCATATTCATCTTTGTAAAGAGGATAGGGAGTGTTTCAGTGTTAACAATTACTCTGATTTTATGAATAAAAAACTAGACACTCGCATGCTTCATTGCAAGGCAGATTTTCAAATGGTTCCCAAGTAGCGTTGCTCAGAGGGCACCCAACCCATTTTGCAAGAAATGCTTCCCTTCCCTTTTTGTTTTCATGCACTTTGCTTACCTTTTCCAGAAAGAATTCCCCATCATCATCTCAATTAATGTCGCCAGTTCTCTCAGATGATGGCAAAAAAATCCTTTGATTCTAATGAAAATTTGTGTTTTTTGGAAAGTATTCATTAAGGTGTATGTGCAGTTTCCGGTCACATTTTTGATCAGAACCGTATCTTTCTCTCAGATTACAGAGATGTTTTAATCTCAACTGGTGACTGGACTAGTGACTTGCTTTCATAATGGTTTTTGCATGCTTTGATATGATTTTAAGGCGCCTACATTCTCTCTGCATCTGGCATTTGTCGATTAACTATTATTCTATTAATTATAACCACATGACATTAATTTTACTTCTAACCCGAACCAAAATATTCCCTCCATGCCCCATTTGATTAGTTTCCACTTAGATAAACCAACAGCACTCCTTGGTTATTTCAGGTTCATGTTGACCTAAACATTTTCATTCCATTTAAGCTTGACATACATGATAGCACCATTGCACCAGTTAACCTATTTAGTCTCCTCAATATTGCATTGAAAATGCATTTCAACTTTGAAGCCAATTAGGACAGTGTTGAGCGCCAGCATAATATTTTGTTGCCTTGCAGCCAAACAATTTGATTTACCGTGTTCTTCATTAGTTTTCTTTTCTTGTGGCTGCACTTGTCTTCAGTTCTTGAATATTTCATTCACTCCAAATTTGTATACAAAAGCCAGTTCTGATTTAGTACCTAGTCATCTCAGGAGGTTCAGGCTCAGATGCAATGTCATGTTGCTCTACCACTTGTAAAACTTTACAGTAAAGTGATTGAGCGAATTCTGTACTTCTCCTTGTGACGACCAAGGGTGATGTACATCTTGCCAACCAAGTCCATAATAATAAACTAAAATTTATGTTCCTTCACTGCATTGAGCCATGCTGTCTCACTTTCAATTCGTTATACACTGACATTGCCATGCCAGCACTAGTCCAAAAGCAAGGATTATGGTACTGCTCCCAAAATTTAATTGCAAAAATGTACCCATATCACTTTTATTCTTGTGCACAACATCTTCACATTATGGATTGAAGTTTGACATCGGCTAGTTCCATCAGAGCAGAGGTGTTCGCAAGAATTGTAGGCTTCACCAATTTGTTATGATGCAAGTGTTTTGGTGACATGCAGGAGAACACTGAGGCAACTCCTCACAAACCATACGCTGGGTACCTCCTAGATGATAATTATACGTTGGAGCAAAAGCTTACCAGCCAAAAGGATGTTTGGCACAACAAGTGAGGGTGGGGTATGATGTGAACGCATCTCAATGACTAACTGAGTGGTCCTACTATCTCATGTCTTAATCTTTCTTCATTTTTTACAATATTTGGTGTTAATTCTGAAGCCAAGGAATGACAAATTAAACATGAAATTAGTACACTCTTCAACATTCTGTTCAATAAAATTGTATTCAATTACTCATATGGGTTCCCTCAACAGCACTGTCTAAATCAAATTCCATTGGCTCCATTTTTCTGTTCATCTCAGCAATGTCCATTGTTAGCTTGTGAATGAAGATATTTTATCCTTTCAGCCATCCACATCTGTCTTTGTTAATCTAATTCTTCAAAACCATTATTTTACTTTCCTTTCCACTCATTTTTCATATCCAAATGTTGCTGAGACAAATCTTCAACTTTTTTACTTATGCAAGCTGCTACTTTAGCTGAATTCTATGCATCTGATACTTCGTCAACAAACTCATACACCACATATCCTGGTAATCTTATAATTGCTTTTCAGCGGACTTTATTTGCTTATGTTTAGTGTTAATGAAATTGTATACTGCTTTGCCTTTTCCATAGTTATTTCTCTATGGCCTAGCTTCAGGACTTTGGCCTGATCTTTTGGTGCTTGTGCTGCATTTTTGTCTGACTTAATATGTCACAATAGAAAGGAATAAAATTATACACTAGATGTAGTTGATTTGATAGTGACTAAGTTTAAAAACTCAGTAAGCTTTCCTTGTATTTATTCAAATTTGATTAGTATGAAAATTGTGCAATTTGTATTTCATTCTTTTCTCGTAACCATAGCAAGCTTTCTTTGACTGTTTTGTTTTCTAACCAAAGAGAGTTTTTGCTCCGAACTGTGTACTCTCTCTCTCTCTCTCTCTCTCTCTCTCTCTCTCTCTCTCTCTCTCTCTCTCTCTCTCTCTCTCTCTCTCTCTCTCTCTCTCTCTCTCTCTCTCTCTCTCTCTCTCTCTCTCTCTCTCTCTCTCTCTCTCTCTCAACCTCTCTCTCTCTCTCTCTCTCTCTCTCTCTCTCTCTCTCTCTCTCTCTCTCTCTCTCTCTCTCTCTCTCTCTCTCTCTCTCTCTCTCTCTCTCTCTCTCTCTCTCTCTCTCTCTCTCTCTCTCTCTCTCTCTCTCTCTCTCTCTCTCTCTCTCTCTCTCTCTCTCTCTCTCTCTCTCTTCTTTTGTCAATGCAGAAACCAAATAGAAGAGACAAACATCAGTAGAATAATTACAAAACATTACGCAACAAACATGTAGTTCTCCTTACCAGAAGATACGTTTTAGCCAATTTTATTTGTTCAGCATGACATGACCTCTCGATCTCCAAAGCACATTGTATCAATTGCTTTTACTATTCTTAATGGCACAGCCTGTGGCCATCTCCTTTTTCCATACATCCTCCACTGTCTCCTTCCAAGCCACTGCCCATTATTTTTGGTCCTCTGCCATCATCTTTGCTTCATTGAACTGTTTTGTTACACGGCCAATGTCTGACTTTGCCCTTTTAAGAGCACCTAGAAGTTCTGACTTGGTCTGCTTCCTTGCAGCTACTTTGGAAGCTATCATGAGTTTGAGACTTAGCAATTTGCAACTGTTTTGCATCATCAGATTGTTGTGCTTTTGCAACCTTTTGGTTTGCTCCACTCTTAATATTGTGGGAAATTCATCTTCCACTACACGCCCTTGAAGGAAGACTTCTTCAAAGGATTCCCACTTAAATCTTGATGCATGTGAAGATGGCACAAAAAAGGTAGGTATTTTTTCATGGTGAAAATGGGCAAAATAATATGTACTCACCTTCTTTTAGGCTCAAAAACAAACTCCCTGCACCTTAAGTAAGTTGAGGTGGAGATTGTGAAATATCACAGTGTTCACGGTCAAAATGGCGGTGTTTACAGTTTATCCAAATTCAGAGATTTCTTTACATCATGAATTGTCATAAAATCATAGAATTTTGTTGAAACAAAGATGGGACAGGTTGATTGGAGGGCTGTGGCAACTTGCCTTGACAGTTAGAAGGCCAGGGTGAGGGGGTTGAGTCACCAGAACTCTTTGAACCATGAAGTCAGCTTTCTCGTTGAAGCCATGAGAGCTAGACATGGTTCTCTCCATGTTGTCAGCGGATTGCTGTAGAACAATACACATAAGATGTTGCCCACTGTTTGGTGCATACAGATTCTTACTTGTAGACCAAGCATATTTGATGATGGAATTGTGGAGGATCAATTGGAAGTTGCCTCAAATTAATTTGAGTCCCTTGTCATGTATGCAATGGACAGAACAAGGCAACGAGAATGCCAGCTTCGGAAAAAATATCCCAGACATGCAGAGGGGTCTTGTTGTAAAACCTGATCAACTCCATTAGATGCTGTGTCAATACATGTGAGAGCATTAAATTCAAGCTTTCTGTTGTCGACCTTGACTACCCATGGGCTTCCATGTATTATCCAAACTTTCTCAGTAACAACTTCAAAAGGAATTAAGGTTGTGATTCTTACGTAATGTAATGCCACATCTGCATATTGGCATGAATTTGTAAAATGACATGACATTGTTTATGTTATATTATTGGTATACATATGTGCATCATATTTTACAAGTGTTTTGCAAGTAATTTTATTTGGTACAACAGACGTGCCATAATAACTTGTATGGCACACAGCACACATGATATGTGTACCACATTCGAATTGAGGGCTCTCTAATAGCAACAGCAATAGTCATTCAAATGGACCCCTATGGCAATGACCAACCAAACTAGTGTTACAAACAACTATTAGTTAAAACTCCATGCTACAGTGTGCATTTGTTGGGGCCCTTGGGGGGCACTAGCAGGCATAGCTCAAGGGGGGCCATTAAGATTGTACATATTTTTATGCACCTTAAAAATGTAGCATACATGGGGTTAATTTGTATGATACGTAGCATGAAACAGCCTAAACATTGGGTGTGTGCATTGGCAGAATAAATCATACCTTACCCTTAAAATCATACCCCTTCATAGGTTATGAGTATGTGATTTTGGGGGCATGATTTTTCTTTGACTGTACAGGTTTGACTCTAACTCTACACTAGAAAAATATCATTCACCAAGAATCATACCAACCTCCCACCAAATCTTGACACATCTTCCCTCGCAATGTCTGGATCATATTCTCCAAAGTTTGTTGCAAACACATCATTATACTGGCAGCAGCTATGTCCTCTGCTGATGAGAATGAAGCTGACAATGGTGCCACCATGCTGCTCCTTGGCATTAGTGGGCAATCAAACACTTCCTCCCCATCCTTAGCTAAGAATCTCTATATTTCTCATGGGTGTTCATTGAAGGCTCTCAATCTGTGTCTGGGCCTAATTGATGATGGTGGTCATTCCATCCTTGACCCCAAAGAACTCCCATGGAGTTCGGCTGAAAGGTCAGCAATAAAAGACCTACCACTGCGGATATGAGAGAAGATGTCAAGCATCACACATCCATTGACGGTGTTGATCCTATGCCGAGGCCAAAGGCTTGGCCACTTCAACGTTTCAATGATTGGTTGATGGCTCATCCAATCATTTGAGAGGATGAAATCTTGTTCAGAAAAACACAATTGCTGCAATAACCATTGCAGTGAAGAACGCTTCAAGGGAGAAGCAAACGAGGAGAGAATTCTTGGCAGCAGGGTAGCATCCTAGACTGGAAAATTCCCCATGCTCAGGTTGATCCATGCTCTTGTTGACCATGATGATATGAAGAGTGTTTTCCTGATGTGCCATCATCTTCCATGTGGATGCACGGTCATTGAACTAGGAACACAATTGAAATGCACATGGGTACAGTATGGCAAATGCTTGAAGAAAAATGGAATGAGCCCAATTTCCTACCAGTAACAGGCATTTTCCTGGATTGCACTCTGATTTTTCATGACCTATTGCAATTCAGCATAAATTTGTAAGTCAAATGCAGATAGCAACTGGTGAGAAAGTGGAAGAGAAGTGGAACACAATGAGTCTCCAATTGAAACGTATTATTGAGAGTTGGGAAAGAAGTGGCCAAGGAGACGGTGGCCACATTAATGTGGAATTTGACAGTGAAGCATTCAACTATTCAGAGGAAATGACGATCATGATCAAGTGAACGATTACAAGGAAGAGTTTGGATCATTGAGGAATCATTCCCAAGTGGCACTTGATCAGTGCAAGAACTTTATCTATGATAAAACTTATCTTCTATATCTTTGGCAAATGTTGGATACTCACAACTTTCTCTGCTCCTCTATGCAAAGATTGAATTTGAGTACCAGCTCTGGGGATGGTAGTTTTGGTGTGCCATCTGTTGTTGGAAATAAGCATGGATGTTCTGAAGATGATGATTCCATGCCAATTTGTCAAAAGGCAGCAGCAAGAAACTAAAAAGAAGTGAGATATTGAAAAGCTCAGTTCAAGCATTGCGCAACACGGGCAATCACTTGTTACAGGTGTGAAAATGGCAGCATTCTAGCAAGAGAAAGAGCACATTCAGTCTCTTCAGGATACAAGGAGGAATTTAGTCATCCCTTTGGCTTCTGATGCTGCTGCAAGGAATGCAAAACTTTATTACGTCCAGAGTAGGAGACAAATTAACTTATTAGGACTTATTTATTTAACTTTATTATTTTTCTCTCCAAATTGTGGCCTTTCCCAATGTCCTTCTGCTATGAAATTGTGAATTAATGTGGATGGCATTAAAGCTTGATTGATGCTATAATAGTGTGCTCTCAAAATTCTGGTGGGAATATCATCATAGTGATGCCCACCAATTATCAAACCTGTTGGTGAAGCTGTTTCAGCTTCATTCACTTTGACCATTTCAACTTAGCCATCATATCTCTAGATCATGTAATTATTATCTGCTTCCAATCATGGGAGTATTTCTTGTGAACTGTTAGATTCCTCAATACAAAAATTGTGGAGTTTTATGAGGGCATTAAACATGGCAATGACGTTCTTTTTCCTAATGTTTTGAGGAATGGCGGAACAAAGTATCCCCCATCTTTGACAAGCATACCGAATGCACATCCATCTCAAACTCCAAGCTGGGAATGAAAAAAATTGTTGCCATCCTTTGACTTCTTTCCCACATCATTTGAAACATTGAGATGGGGTGTCATCATCAACAATGAGTTCAAGTAAGCATCGATGCAAAACAAAGCAAACCGCTGCTTACCAAAGTACAGTTGCACCTATTACTTTTCAAGCCTTTTGTAAAGGTCACTCCCCTCGATGCAAGGCAATCCAATAAAGTGACCCCCGCAATTAGACACCACTTGACAATTTAGGCTAAACTTGTGATTGCAACCACAAAGATATTTCTTCTGGTCGATACTGCTGCTTTTCAAGTCTGACAAGCTTGGTTTTGGTGTCCAAATCAATGCTCTATCAATCGCACCAGCACTGTTACGGGGTGTAGTGGAAAAATGGTCAATTTTGAACTTCCTTCTTAGGTCCTGAAAACAAGGGATATGATAGTAATCATGTATGTGATGGTGCCTCTAAATTTTACAGAAAAAATGACCAGATATTCATCTTCTGGCGGAAAAATGTTCAAAAAAGTGCTTTTTGTTAGTGACTGAACTAGTGACTAAGCTTATATCATGCATATCTTGACTTGTAGCTGTAGGTATAACTTCGTAACTTTGACAGACTTTCAATATTAGCTTCACGTATTTCACCAAAGTGTTATATATTAATTTTAAGCATGTACATCACCCAAAAACTTCCTCCATGCCCCTGGTGTTGGCAATTTTGGGTTCCATTTGTGCAGAGCCAACTTGTGTTTACTTGTCAATGCATCTCCTTTGGCTACTTTCTTTCATTCCATCTAATTACAACCATCCTCGTTGTCATGTTTGCTATTGATTGAATAACACCATCACACCAAGCTGTGTACAGATTGCTATCTTCATCATCATATTGAAACAGATACTTAATTTGAAAGCCAATCAGTGAATTGTCAAAGTCGGGCATCACATTGGACTGCAGATGTGCATCTCGATCGGTTTCATGTTAAGACTCTCTTCTATTGCACTCTTCTTCTGCATCTGTCCTTATCTCATCTGTACTTTTCACATTGAATCTTTCATCTTTGTGCTCAAGTGCTGTCTCAGTACCTAGCTTGTAATCATTAGTGAGTCCAGACAAGATGTTGACAGGTGGTTAAGAAGGAATTATGCGCTTGGACTCCAATGGGATGACAGTTTTGATAAAATGATCCAGTAAATCTTTTGACGTATAATGATAGCCACTCTCAGACCATTTATGACCACAATCACTCCAACCGAATCCTATTTTGCGAATTAAAATTTGTTCTTTGACCGCGTTCAGTTTCGCTGATTCACTTGTCAACTGCAAATAGATAGATTTTGCTTGCTCCACTGACTTCCAGCGGCGATCTGACTTACCACGTTCCAGATAGTCCATTGCAAGTATGAGTGCTTCCTCTGTCTTTTCGGTAGCTTTCAATTGAGCTGCTTTCAGTTTATTCAACTTGGCTTCATTCAACAAAGGCAATGCATCATCATGTTGTTGCACCTCTTTTTGCAGCATGAAACAAAGATGTAATAAACTCCGGTACTAGCTCATGCAATAAACCTCATTTGACAACCAGATTTTTGCCTCTTTTGGAATCATTGAAGTTCTCATGATCGCGTCCAAAGGTATTGTTTGTGCCAGCATGACCCTCAGCTGCAGCACTGTCCAAGCGTATTGTACCATATGTTTTCAGTGATTGTGTCGCTGATGCATAGTTTGATTCAGATAATCTATTGCTTGCCTCTTTCCTGAAACCAACTTGGTGTTGTTCTTCCATGATAACTGATAAACTGTACTTGCCAGAAATGCTTGAAAGATAGTTATGTGTAGCTTTGGAGGTGTCTCGAAATTCATCTAGGAAGTGGCTGCAGCAATGATGGCAAGTTCAGAACAAAGATTCAAAGTTTGAATAACATCTGCTCGTGATGGGTAGAAGAGTTCTGCAAGAAATAGATCCCAAGGAAGAAATTTTTCACTGCTTGATCCAACAATGCTCAAGATATTCCTTGAATGGATCAATAGTTTCAGAGAGATCTAAGAACAGCTTGTTTATCATGAAATCTTCATCCACAATGAGCTCGCCATTATCAAGAATTGACTTAAATGCCATCTCCATGGCATCCAATGCTTTGCCCATGTCATAGTATCCAAAATTGAACTTGGAAAGTTCATGGCTATTACCAGCCAGCCAGCAAGTTGGAAGGCAGATGGATATGTGGAGGATGGATAGAATACATAGCAACGCTACTGCCTTGGTTGATCGTAGCATGATGTAAAGTTTTGTCTGACGTATTGCATCACTTTTGCCACCAGCAGCAGAGATTCGCCAATGAAGATATTGTAGGTAGAATGGCAAATTCATGAGTACTGCAGGTGCTCCCTCTAGACAGATGTCCTGTCTTGTACCTCCACATGCTCGAGCCAATGGAAAGAGATACACATCAGGATAGAACTCTTTTTTCCATTGTTGGAATTCTGCTTGGTGACCTTTTGCATAATTGGCGTTGTCACCAAATTCCTTTTCCATACATCGGACTAAATCCTCAATGCTGAGATTAATTCTGTATATATCGAGAAGTTCTTTCAGGTCATCATTCAAGATATCACACAATTCATCCTCAAGAGTGCTTGTTACTACACTGAACCAGACATTTTGCAAATGTTGCCAACAATCAGCCTCATAGTTTTTGATGATGTCAGGAGAGAAACCCTCTTCTTTTGCAATTCTTGTGATGTGATCATTTAAGACCAGAAGCAACTTTTGGGCAGTAGAGCATGTATCCGTTGTAATGAAACTTCCAAATCCAAGTTTTGATATTGAGAGATCAGATGCTTTTGGAATCATGTCCAAAAGATCCGGGCGATCCGGAAAGAGCTTCAATGTAGCATATTGCCACTACATCAGCAACTCACCACTATGCTTGAATTGTTTTACTATTGCTGCCGCAATGGAAACCGCCTATACAACTTAACAACGTGATGCGGCATGATCCTCCATCTTGCAGTACTCGTACATCAAAGTTTTGCATTGCAGTTTGACGGCGGCTAGTTCCATCCATGTCTGATTGCTCAATTGCATCTGTGCAAGCAATCTCATATGCTGCAAGTGTTTGAGATACATGTGTGCAAGGACTGTCCGACAGTATCTAACAAAGCGTAAACAATGGCAACTAATGCCTGCTGTTGCTCATATAAACAAGCAGATCAATGTTGGCGACACTTTAGTCGCAAATACATTCGTGATGGTTGGAACTACATTAGTTAGCAAAAGTACCTCAATGATCTTTTCTTTATTGTTAATTAAAGAATGAGTTTCATCATGCAACAAACATAACTCAGATTCATGATGTTTCTGCTCCTTTGCAATTTGCTCTGCTGTTTACTTCCGGACAGATTCAACATGCCTTTCTCGCCTCTCCTTTAGAAAGGTAACACGAATGATATGAGATCATAGTGTCAGCATGATTTCACAAAAATATGATAAATGGCTCACTTCCTCCTTCTTCAGCTTGCCCTCATAAAATGAAATTTTCCTGGCTTCGGTGTATTCTCTGCACTCTCTTCCAATGCACGGATCTTTTTTTGTAGTGATCATCTAATTTGGTGGATTGTTTCCTTTCCTCGTGCATCATCTTGTTGTAACGCTCATCTAATAAAATGGATTGTTTCCTTTCATCCCTCAGATCAGTACGTGCCTTCATTGAGGCATCTGTTAACAGTTTGTTCCTTTTTTGAGACGTTCTACCTCTTTCTTCTGAGCAGTCAGTTCTGAATGAGCAGATGCAAGCTCCTCCTGCTTCCTTTTCAATTCTCCTGTCAACTCTGCAATGGAGGGTTTTCTCAAAGCACCATGGCATGTTGTGATGTTGTGACGAGAGCCGGCCATGTCAGTGTCGGCCATGGCTGGAGAAGTATGCTCTTCATCACTGTTGTCGGATTGGAGAGAAGACTTCTTCCGGCAAATGGTTCTAGTAAATGCCTGCTTCTTCTTGTGCATTACTACCCTCTTTTCATTCTTTGGAGGCGTAGGTGGCTTTGGTTGCTCTGATGGCTCTGGTGGAAGGCAGTGGTGGCTTCTGAGGTCCACTGTGGCCGTTTCATCATTTGGAGGCTCAGGCTTCTTTGGTGACTCTGGCAGAAGGCCGTGTAGGTTGCTGTGGTCCATTTTAGACTAGGCCAATGTCATGAATGGCACTGTGTTGTAGCGTGGACTGCAATGACTGTGATCGGACAACAAGAAGACAAAACAAAGATGTACACTATGGGTCTTTTCAACGAAGCTAGACAGAAATTTCGCAACGTGACGTGAAAAACAAGTTGCAGAGCAGAACGGACGGGGATGGTGGCTGCGTAGTGGTGTGGTGTGGAGTGGGTGTCCTTGTCATCGGGCGATGATCAAGGACAATGGGCTGAGATATAAAAATCAGCACGATGGATTTCCGCTTTTCGCCATGATGCGAGCACAAAATGAAATGTGCTACTCGAAGAATACACGATTGACGTGGCACTTAGAGTGGAACTGAGATCATAGGGACCTGGTCTATTTATGCCCCAAGGTCACTACGATCTCAGATTTGCCCTAACAAATATGTGAGAGGAGCAATTCATGATTGCAGGCCTCCATTTTGAGGGATGCTCTTCAATTGCAATTTTGAAGATGGGGCGATTTCCAGCAATTTTGAGGTACCAAAAAAGATTGGATGCAAGAATGAACTTGAATGTATTCCTAGGTTGGAGTAAACTATAAGATACCATATTTGTATGTGCATCAAAATTAGGTGGGGAAGAATTCTCCACTGCACCCCCTACTGTTACTTATTTTTGGTGTAGTTGATTTTTCGAATCCAATAGCTGTCTTCCTCTGGGCGTCAAGGGATTTGGGATAGAAAATATAGAACTCCGGTGTCATGTTAATTACCTTGACAATGATCCAAACACTTTCTAGAATGGAGGAATATGACACATGTGTGTTGTGTGTGAAATGATGATGAGTGAGTTTTCTGATGAATTGACATAACTTGGCAACCAACATGAGTTACAATGATCTATGCATATGAGCGTGTTGCTGTGGTGGGGAGGAGAAATGATTTATGGAGAGGCTTTAGAATGTGGGCTGTTTATTTTATGGGTGAAAAATGGAAATGTCATCAAAATAGGCAAAGTGTATCTTTTAATCCGATGAGATAATATCCCAGTGCTTTTAAAATTCTGCCGATTCAGCAGAATTTGATTTAGCCGTGGTACATTTCTACAGGGATTTGAAATTCTGCGCAGCCAGCAGAATTCTGGACAATTCCTATGTCAAAATCTTGTAAAAATCCCTTGGGCCCAGAGGTTGTAACCACAATATCTTGAAATGGAGTTCGAGGCTATGTGCCGTTATAAAGTAATGCGAACAATGGTTTTGATTGAATCACGTGAATTAATTCCAGTCTGCAACCAAACAATTGTTATGCTTTGTGCGCGACTGCGCAACCTGTCAGAATATTTTTACATGACAAATGATCTGAATATGAATAAAGTTTTGTTACTAATGTTAGACAAACGTCGCATAGGAATTTGTACGAAATGAAAATTTGCCAATTGGCAGAATTTGGATTTAGCGATTCGGCACAAAACCAATTTTGCCGAATCGGCAGCATTTCACAGCACCATACTGGGATATTGAAGAGGATATATATAATAAGGTGTAGATATTCTTTCTATGATAGATTAGCTAAAATGTGCGATGTCATCTTTGATTTTGATAATACATTGAATTCCTACCTAGAGGTTCTCCGAAGGTTGGGGAATGTGTGAATAGAAGATATTATTTTATTTAGAAAGCAAAATTTATTGAATGAATATAGGTTATATATTTCTTCTACTTTGACAGCAAACTACATAGCTGTTACAATGACAAAACAATTTCTAAAGCATAGGATCTCGATCTCCATGAACTCGCATCACTGTCATCAAGCACATGCTCCACATCACGCGCAGACTCAACAGCATATGTGTGCTGCGACGCAACCCTCACCAACATGATATTGTAAAACTGCTCATGACGACTAGCATTAAAGTCCACAGCTCCACCCTTCTTGCGCCACTTCATCCACATAGCATTGTTGCCAGAAAGTGTCCCTTCGATACACTTGAAAGGCAAGTTGATAATCTGAGTCACTGTTAAGTTCATCTGCGTGTTCTTCGAAGTTAGAGTTGATATAATGGCCAACTTGGCTTGAGCGGGATTGGACACGGATATGGTTGGGATTGTAATCAATGCCCAACCTGTCAAGGATCTTCCTAGAAGCCCTCTCAGAGGCCAGCTCTCTGGGATATCCAAACAAAATGGACAACTTTTGGCCACCGGGCAACACCTTGACACGACGAAGCAAACTCTGGTCGATGGCAAGGACCTCGAAGATAGCAACATCCTTTGCACCTTCCCTGAAAGTGAAGTGTAGCTTGGAAAATGATTGGCTGAAGTTGGTCCCGTGAGCCTTGAGTGATATGGTGCTGAGCTTATCAGCAAGATCATAGGTAGTCTTGGCCTTAACTGCCTTCTTGGGAGTGCGGGTGAGAGTGCCTTTGCTGGTCATTTCTTCCTTGAGGTCCTCAACTTCTCCCTCTTCAATGTCAGTGTCTTCTTCTAGATCAATGTCTCCTTCGTCCTTGTTTACCCACTTGTCGTCGTCGTCATCATCATCATCGTTGGGACCAAATTCCTCTTCACAAGCAGCAAGGGTACATGAGTGTCTGCTGTCAACTCCAAGAAAACAAGACACAAGACTCACCGCCAGGAACAGCTGATGCAGCAGCTCTCCTTCTTCTTCCACCAATGGCTCCTTCGAGCTCAAATTGTTGGAGTTTACGGTGCAGAAGGGCCTGGAAGTTCTTGAGTTGTGTTTTTTCTTGCGGGGTGCGGTCGTTGCAATGGTGAGGCCAGTGCTTCTGAATTAGTTCCACGTTGGATTTGGAGCTGCTGCTGGTGATGTTGTAGCTGTGGAGTTAAGGGAAATAAGCTTTTTTTATCAAACTCGTTTGCCCTTCAAAGCATTTTGGCTTAGATTTCATCATTTTATCTCTCTAAGACCAAAACTAAGCGGAGTTGTGGGCTGTGAGGAAATCTAAAGTCATATATTTTCGGAATTCCCGTATGCTGTACCAAATGGTATGGTATCATCCGGCGTACGAATGTCTCGTGCCTACATACCGAGATAGTTGGTTAGAAGTTGAGGTTCTTTCTATGGCATGCGGGAATGAAAGGAGTCTCAGAAAGTACCAATTCCCAGTCCAAGCTTTTTCGTGTTTAAGCCGAACGGCTTACTTTTGGAAAATCGCTCAATCTTTAAAGTAAGCCATTTTCCGAGAGTAAGCCGTTTAGATCCAAAACGGCTCACTTTAGAAAAATGGCTTAGTCTTGAAAGTAAGTCTTTCTGATACGATTAAGCCGAGTCACATGGGAATCAATAACGATTTAACGAGAAAGCTTGAAAGTATGCCGTTCACTGAAGAGTAAGCCGTTTAAGCGTGAAATGGCTTACTCTTCAGAAAACGGCTTATTTTCAAAAGTAAGCCACTTTCTCAAGAGTAAGCCGCTGCCAAAACGGCTTACTCTTGAAAAATGGCTTACTTTTCCAGAAGAAAGCTGTTGAACGGAATCAGTTAATTGTTTTTAGGAACATGTTGGGCTAATTAATAATTACAGAACAATCAGTGCAACTTCATGGGTTACCATACCTATAAAAGTTTTAACTTTTATTCCTTCGTCGGCCAATCAACTCTGCTTTCCCACCCTTGCCCATCCTAATACTACATGAGGTAGGTACCACTTCTTTTGTGGAGGTCAAAGGTACCTACGAGTACACAGTTCAACTACCATATTGTTCATTAATGAGCCATTTTAAATTTAGTTGCCATGACAGAGGCTCTTTTCCCTCAACTCCTGTTCTAGCTTGGTGTCATCAGCTTTCAAACAAAGGGTCTCTCTGCTGGCTTGGTGGCTCTGTCGGTGAAGGCAGGCAATGACAGAAAATATATAAGCAAGGCTTAAATAAAACACTATCCATGATTCAGAATGCAATCCAATTTGAGAAATGTGATCCGGTTGGAGAAATGTGATCCTTTTGAATAAAATTTTGAATTATGTACACAATTCAAAAATCTTCTTCCTATTTCAAAATCGTATCCTCTCACTGCAGGAATTAGTAATAAGGCACAGGATAAAATGAAATCTTATATGTTTTCAAAATTCTATCCATTTCAGTCGAACTTTGAAAATGGATACGATTTTGTCAGCGGATAAGATTCAAAAATTGTATCTGTTTTCTGAATCTTATCTGTTGGTTGGTATTGTATTGTCATCATCACTGACACCACGTTTCATGAGAACGAGCGTTTCACGAGAACGAGTGTATCGAACAAGAAGAGGATGTACGATCCCTCAATTTGTCGTGCGCAAGATAACAAGCAGGTGAACATGGCCACATCGGCCGTGCATCGTCGCCCACATCCGCGCCACCCACATCTGCTCTGCCGCCCGCGAGGCTGTCAAAGACCATCACACCCTCATGGATCCTCCAGACGCTTGTGACAAGGCTACTGCCGTTGCCTCCCAACATGCTTCTGCCCAGAGTGCTGGCAGAATGAAGCGCAACCGTATGGTTCAGCCATCACTGGATGACATCTACCTCATAGGTAGAGACCTCCAGCAACGTTCTGGACACAGAGTTGGCTCTGACCTCTCTGAAAATGAGAGATTCCGTGCATTCTTTGGCTGTGGAGCCAATATTGCTCTGCTTGCTTGGCTCAAGCTCATTGAGCATGATTTTTCCCCCCCAGAAGCCAAGATTGTCCATTTACTCTGGGCACTCTTCTTCATGAGGGTCTACCCAAGCACCAAGGTTGCCTGTTCTACAGCAGGTGGCTCCAATGGTGCCATTGATCCTAAAACTCTTTGCAAGTACGTCTGGCCAACGATTCATGCCATTGCAAGCCTGGAGATTCACGTGGTAAGTAATGTGTGCTTTGTTTTTTCCCTCTCATTTTACTCTCTTTTACCAACCTGTGCAAAGATTTTGTTGGAGTATCGGCTCAAAAACGACATCAACAATAACTGCCTTTTGAGTGTGAATGTGACAGATTTCCAGAGGTCCCAGTCCGACAAAGATTGGTATTCCCACAAGTTCAAGAGGTCAGGTCTTCGTTATGAGGTGGCTGTTTCAATATTGGGAGGTGACATTTGCTGGATTTGTGGACCGTGGAGGCCAGGAGTGTACAATGATGTTTGATTTTTCGTGAGTCACTTGCAACATGGTTAGAGCCAGCTGAGCGTGTCGAGGCTGATGATGGCTATTTAGGTGAGGCACCGTTGAGAGTGAAGTGCCCGAAGAGTTTGACGGAGCCAAGAGAAAAGGAGGCAATGGCCAAGCGGATGAGATCTCGTCAGGAAACTGTCAACAAAAGATTTAAGCAATGGGGTATTTTGAGACAGGTCTTTCGCAATGACCGCAATTTGTGTGATTACTCAGTTGGCCATTGAGAATGGTGAGCCTTTGTTTCCAGTTCACTATGATGATATAGATTTAGAAGATTGTTTAATTAAAAGATATTAGTAAATTATATGTAGTACTGCATCATGTAAAATAAAGTACTAAGATAAAGTTTTGTTTTAGTAGGAGGGGTGACATCCTAACAAAATTTACTAACTAAGACCCAGGTACCAAAATTGACCGCCAATCTAACTGTTCAAAGTAGTTAGGTACTCTGAGGCCAGAAAAATTGCCCACCACAAATTTTCTGCTGAGTAGTTGGGTACCAAAACAACCGGTCAAAGAGATAGAAATATTTTGGCGGGAACTTTCCCTCTGTCAAATTTTGCGTAGCCAAAAATATTTCCCCGAAAAGAATCGCCAAAATTTAGTTCTCCGAAAAGAATCGCTAATCTAGAAAAGAATACTCCTACTTTGACTGAATGCCAGACTGACTTCCTCACAGTATACAGGTACCGAAAATTTGGTCACAACTAGGGCTAGTTAGGGAGAAAGTTGCCCGACCAACCACCAAAAAATCTACAGTGCTTGGGTACCGATGTCTTGGTCAAAGAGATGTCACCCCTCCTGTTTTAGTATACTTGTTTCCCCAGCCTCCTATATATCCCAGTTCCTTTTAACGCTGAACTATTTCACCGTTAGAAAAATGATAATTACCAGTTTTTCTAACGGTGAACTAGTTCACCGTTAGAAAAATACTAATTCCTAAGCCTTGAATATCTTGTACAACTTTTTGCAATTATTTGATTGGCATAGCTTTCACTTGTAAAATTGATGTGCATGAGGCTTAAATATTTTTTAGTAGTTTTGATGCCAAACCGAAATTACCTATGGGGGGCAAATAAGTTTTATTGGACTTCTACAGGAGGCACATAGGAATCGAACAGCTAACGGTGAAATATTTCACTATTAGGATTAAGATGGAGAAAGCTAGTAATAGTGAACTATTTCACCTTTAGAAAAGGAACTGGGATATTATTCCCTTCAATTCAGAAAACTAAATTTCGACCACATACCAACGAATTATCCATCATGAAGAAGACCCAGACAAGGTTCTTTCTCAAAAAGTCCAAGGGTAATTAATGCTCGACAGTGAAAGGAACACTTGCCCGAAAACGAGATCATTTCGTGGAGCTGAGTGTACCGGTCTCAACGCTTTTTTACGATACTGAAAACTAATTATCTCACACTCCTTTCTTGTATGACTTGTTTGAATAGGTCATCAATAATTGGTCATAAAATCGTTTGACAATCATGCTATCATACACAGTATCATACCAGAGATGGTTCCTAAAATAAAAGGCATCCGGAAAAACTACCAAGTTCTACTCCCTCAATCCATTTCTTTCACAATAACCCGTCCAATATCCACCCCAAGGTCTCTCCTGATGTCACTCAGGCCCGAATTATCGACAGTCTGTTGCAACTCCAACGTCACCCCCTCTCTGGAGAGAGAGGTCACCCTCCACATAAATCATGTCTTGTCACATACATTATCTCTCGTTGTCAAAACAACACGTTGAGATTCCAAAGCTCGGTTCCGAGAAATCGAAGATGACCACCACAGCCAGCTCCAATCTCAATAGTGAGCCTCCGATTGCCTACATCGCCATCGACCATGGTTTGCTCAAGTCCCGACCGTCAAGAGGCCATGGGCGCTCACATGCTAGTGTCAAGAAAAGGTCCTCTCGTTGGCGCCAGCAGCCTCGCTGGCTGATGGAAATCGCGTCCAGATTCACAATCACGATAGCCCGGGGGGTCCTACTTTATTTAGGAGCCTTTTTGATGTACTCTCTTGTGAATAATTTCAGTAACACTTACTATGCATTTCGTCTCATATCGAACAACATCGTGAGTCTTCGCGAGCCATTTGGTCTAGATAAAGTGGACAGAAGAGGATTAAGTCTGAACCTTGGCGGGGGCCATTGCAAATGGCAGGTAAGGAGATAGCAAGTTCATTAATTACCGCCAGGTTTGATTACGTGATTGATCTCTTAAAGCTGCTCCATCTGCCTTTTCCCCGCTTCAAAGCCCCCTATCAATGAAGTCCCCACCAACATTGACTTCCACAAGACTGCCATTGTCGGGTTCCCTTTCATGCAAATGGAGGCACTTACAGGATGGCGTGAGTATTGCCCCTTCAATGAGTCAATGATATGATTCGTTCTCGACTAAACATACACTCATAAGAACAAGAAATCATGCTATCCTCTGCAAAATACAACGCACCACACAAGCCGCCAAAGACGAATGGGACTTTGTGTACCTTGGCGATTCGAATCATCCTTTCATCAAAGCCAACTATCCTCATCACGAAGGCATTTGGTTAGTTTGATAAAATTATCACGATGTCGATATTTCGTGAATTTCTCGGCTTACTCAGCGCTGTGTACTTCTGCGTACATATTGATATGCGGGCAGGGGTTGGGGCACAAACGCCGATCAAGTAGTTTTGGTTATAAAGAACATTCGGAAAACCTTAGTGGAATACCACGATATTCTTTGGGATATTTGCTACGCCAAGACGTGGGATGAAGCGACATTGCATCTTGACAAACTCTATGGCGAACGACCTCCACTAGAAGATTTCTATGAATGGAGGGATTTGCATATTATAGATGAAATTCAATGGTATGGGTAAGAAATAATAGGCTCTACAATTATTCTATCCAACGAATCGATAGCCCAACAATCATGTTTGTGTCTATCGAATGACAGATGGTTTATTGATTACTGGATGGAAGGAGGTAAGGAAACATTATCTGACATGTCAAGATTTTTTTAAAAAATCTTAGTTTATCACTGAGCACAGTTTTTTCCTTCTTCTCCTCCAGGAGACGCTTTTTTCACTTTTGGATTTTATTGGTGAATTCATATAAACACTCCCGCCACTACCTGTAAAAACTTGATTTTTGTGTTTGATATGTATCGGTATTCAGTTACTCTTGATTTGTGATTACCTTTAAAAATATATCTAAAATAAATTTATAGCATGGCCAAAAATTGTGTTATTGAACACATCACATAAACGCATCACGCTATCACTTGCCAAAAAATGTTCTCAATCATCTCAATGCACACCCAAAAATGGCCAATCAGCACATGTAAACGCAGCACGGTATTTCTTTGCTTCACATTTTTTCGATCTCAACGCACACCCAAAAGTGGCACACCATTACTTTGCCAAAAATTGTTTTTTATCTCAACGCACATCCAAAAATTGTCAATGAACACATCGTGTAAAATGCATCATGCTATCACAAGCATCATAATTACTTCACCAAAAATTGTGTTCAACGTTAACCCATACCCAGACATGGATTATAACGTAAAGGCAAATAAGGCATCATTCTCATGACAGGGATCACCAAAAAATATTTTTTGTGTAAGCGTAGTACGTTAGACACATTACCAAAAATTATTTTCAACGTAAGCGCACTACGCACATCTTGAACAACATTGCCAAAAAATATTTCAACGGACATATCTTGTGCATACATACAACATGAAAAACATGGCATGCATCTTTTGCACTCTAATATCGATCCGCTTACCCAAAAATGGCCAATCAGCACATGTAAACGCAGCACGCTATTTCTTTGCTTAACATTTTTTTGATCTCAACGCACACCCAAAAGTGGTCAATGAACACATCATGTAAAATGCGTCATCACACCATTACTTTGCCAAAAATTGTTTCTCAATCATCTCAACGCACACCCAAAAATGGCCAATCAGCACATGTAAACGCAGCACGCTATTTCTTTGCTTAACATTTTTTTGATCTCAACGCACACCCAAAAGTGGTCAATGAACACATCATGTAAAATGCGTCATCACACCATTACTTTGCCAAAAATTGTTTTTTATCTCAACGCACACCCAAAAATGGCCAATCAGCACATGTAAGCGCAGCACGCTATTTCTTTGCTTAACATTTTTCGATCTCAACGCACACCCAAAAGTGGCAAAAACATCAAATGTCATCACACCATTACTTTGCCAAAAATTGTTTTTTATCTCAACGCACATCCAAAATTGTCAATGAACACATCGTGTAAAATGCATCATGCTATCACAAGCATCATAATTACTTCACCAAAAATTGTGTTCAACGTTAACCCATACCCAGACATGGATTATAACGTAAAGGCAAATAAGGCATCATTCTCATGACAGGGATCACCAAAAAATATTTTTGTGTAAGCGTAGTACGTTAGACACATTACCAAAAATTATTTTCAACGTAAAGCGCACTACGCACATCTTGAACAACATTGCCAAAAAATATTTCAACGGACACATCTTGTGCATACATACAACATGAAAAACATGGCATGCATCTTTTGCACTCTAATAT